>PVIJ01003246.1:0-139337 GCA_004024925.1 Scalopus aquaticus
TTCCATAGTGGTTGGACCAGTTCACATTCCCACCAGCAGTGTAGAAGAGTTCCTTTTTCTCCACATCCTTTCCAGCATTTGTTGTTGCCTGTATTTTTAATGTGTGCCATCCTCTCAGGTGTGAGGTGGTATCTCATAGTGGTTTTGATTTGCATTTCCTTGATTATAAGTGATGTTGAGCAATGGCCAACAGATACACCTCCCAGTCTTAATCCCATCGTTTTAAATCCCAGTGAATAATAGTATATTGGGGAAAACTGACCACTGAAATTCACAGTTACTCTACTTTTCATTCCTAGAGTATTTAACATCCTGGCTCTAGCTCTCATTTGTGACTTAATTACAGTTACTAAGGATGATCATATGTAAATTCAACAAGCATTTATTGTTCAGGCTTTGGGAATTCAGAGATAAAGAAGACAAAGTCCCAACCATAGGTGAGCTCCTGTTCTGCTAGAGGAGACAGAAAGGAAAGAAACAAGTGCTTGGCCCAACTGGCTGGGTGCTTTGTCAGACACATCCCAGGCACAGTAGTGGCCCAAAGACAGAAACAACCACAACGGGAGGAACCAATATCAAGCACATGAAGTGTGTAGCTCATCTTTTCCTCTCTCAATTAAGTTTGCCCTTCTCCTGGCTGATCAAAAACACAACGTGAAATATTTTAAGATCTTGTCCTACTGAAGTATTCAAAGTGACAGGCTCTGATTGGTTTCCTCTTCCCTGCACCAACCTCTCCCTAGAGTATATTTCCACCTTCCCTTCTATTTAGCTCACCTCGATCTGCCTATTTGTTTGTTGAAAATGTGAACCAACTGGTCAGGTACTGTAATCTAATTCTGCATTTGGTTTGCTGCCAATGCATTGAGGGCATTCAATAAATAATGGTGCCTGGTGTGCCTTTCGTAGACCTTGGCTGCTTATGTCTGAAATGAAGCTGGCATCCTAGGAGGCAAGCTCAGGAGAGATTGGATGACGAATGCTGGAGTGCTGGAGTCCTCGGAGGCAAATTTGCTCTCATTATCTGGCCCATAGAGCATGCACCTGTGTTTGGACTTGTGCTCGTGAAGCCTATGACATGCAAATCCTACTGCCCTGAGTGGGTCAGGGTGTAACATTCTACCTGATACGGTTTTCCCATATTCAATTTGGGTAAAATTGCATAAAGGTTCCCTCCCTGTGGGTGCACAGGCCCATGTTTAGTTGCCTTCATTAAGGAAATTCTCCTTCCTGTGGGTTGTTCCGGAGTGAGACAGGAATCTTTTGGAGAGTATGGGCTGTCCCAAGGGAGGAAGAGCAGAGAGAAGACAGGAAGTCCTTAAAGTGAAATTGTATGGACAATGTGTGTTCATCCATCCACCCATCCACCTCAATCAAGCGATAGGCAGGGATGCTACAAAAATGAATATTGAGGGAACTGACTCATGGAAGATAATATTTACTGAATTGATGATTTAAATTTTTGTATTAGCTTTCTCAAATTAATATTGCCAACTGGAGAACACTTTGTAGTTTCTGTGTGACAGACAATATCTAGCATATTTCTGCCCACAGTTTAACCAAGGCATTGCAACCTGCAAAAAAAAAAAAAAAAAAAAGACAATTTTCCTATATTTTTGGACTTACATCTCACATTTCCTCATTTTCTAACTTTCTTCTCTGCTGTCTTCTCCCAGTTTCCATACATGTATCTTAGAGCCCTTCTGGTTTGGCCCACTATTGGTTTCTCCTGGTTTTTGAAAGCTAACTCAAGAACAGATTGTTATCAGACAACCCCAGGTAGCTTCAACTTAGCCTCTAGTTCTCTCTTCTTCCTTTTTTTTTTTAAGATTTATTTATTTATGCATACAAGCTGGGGTGTAGGCCAGAAGCCTGGGGTGGTGAGAGGACTCACCAGAGACAGAGTGGGGAGCAGAACAGGTAGATCAACTGAAATACACTGCTGGGGGGAGCAGCGGGCGAGGCAGGAGAGGTCTGCTGTGCCATGTGGGAAGCTCCCTGGCCAGGGATTGAACTCTCTGGATAGCTTCACAGTGCTGCTCTTAACCCGTTGCACCACCAGGGAGGCCCCTCTATTTCTCTCTTCTAAGCCATGTTTTTCAGACTGCAAGGGGATGGAGAGAGGTCAAGGGAGCTGGCTCCCAGCTGCAGCAAGATCACCTAGCTTCGGGGCAACTGGCTTGCCCAACAGCCTCTCAATCCTCTGCCCATGGAATGGCAGTGATGTCAACTGGCTTAGAGAGGTTGGTGAGCTCATTGCTGGAAAGGATAATATACAATATCATGAGGTAAAATTCTGATTTTTATGGTCCATCAATACCAAGCCTCATACTGTTTTTGGCTTTTGTGATTTTAGGCACATTACTTCCAGGGAAGAGATCTGAATAAACAGCATGAGTCGACTTCTCCAGCACAGCCTCCCACATATAATGGATTTGGCACAGGGAAGAATACCCGGTTGTATCTGGCTGCTAATCAAACACTGCCAGCAGGTGAGTGTGAAGGGCACCTGGTTTGGAGAAGCGCTGCTCACACAGGAGAGCATTTTTAAAGTATCACTCAGTGTTGGATTCAATGAAACTTTAAGTGTAGAAAGAAAGCATGTTCCAAATTGAGAAACTAATCTTTTCACTTAAAAATACAGAAATCTTTGCAGATTGCAGCTACCAAAAGATAAGACAGAAACGATACACACAAAGACACCAATGAATTATTTTTTTCCCCTGACAGGGTATATAAAACAAATTGAGTGTGAAATGTTGTGGTCTCTCTAGAAGAAAATTCCCCTTTACATTTGCTTGTAATAAATTGGCAGCTGACAAATATGTTAGTGATGTACACAAAAGAACAGCTAAAATACAAAACCAACACTACTCTCATAAACAGAATGGAAAATGTCAAACCCAAAAGTCCAATCAAGTATAGCTAAGCATAATTGCTTTCCTATTATAATTTCCAAACATAAAAATGAACAAGCAGATGTCATTTCTATTTTAAAAAGAAGAGGAAGAAGAAAGAAAGAAACTTGCCAGAAACAGGATTCTCTTGGACAAAAGGCTTCTCACCTAAATCAGCCTATACATTGGTCGCCCAAAGACACATGGAACATCTATTTCGCTTTTGTGTGCCAAGTGAGCACTTTCAACTTACCCAGTGGTGGCAGTGAGGACAAGCCATGCTGCATTATTGCTTTTACATTTGCCACTTCTCCCCAGAAGCTCTCACGCAGGAATACTGGCTATTGGGAAACACCGGCCAATGCCCACCTCACTTACGGATTTTGATGCCTTCTCGAGTTTTGGGTTCCAAGCCTGGGGAGCATCAATGCCAGGCAGCCACCCTTGCTGAGCACCATATCCGAAGCAGTCCAGCAGCAAGATTGGGATGGGAGGAGGGCAGCCCAGAGGGAAGAGGAAGAGACTCTTACTCACCATCCACTCAGAGCTGGCATTGGTTATAAAAACAACAGAACTCCTCCATGCAGCAGCACCTCCCAGCCACCTTGCCTCATCACTAATTTGCAGTAATAGGCTCTGCTGTGGGCATGAAAGGGAAGAGAGCTGGATGTGGGGAAATGGCCAACAGGCAGAAAACAAGTAAGAAGCCAAGCTCTCCTCAGGGTGCTTGACATTCATGGGAGGGTGGGTTTCAAAATACCCAGGTCTCTTCAACAGAATGTACACTCCTCAAGAGTTGGACACTCGGGTTATGCATGGACATAATAGATGCTTAGTAAATGGCTATAGGCTTCTTGGCGTTGTTTAGAATGACTCTATAATGTGTGCCAGCTGCCTGCTTAGCGTGGCCACCAAAGGAGTTAGCAATTCTTTGGGATCCAAGTTAAGGCAGTTTCTGAGAACCCTTCAAGATCTGACTTTTGGCTACCACCATACAAATGTGTGTGGGAAGCAGTGATGCTCTCTCTCTCTCCCTTCCCCTTCTGCTCCTCCTCCTCCACCACTTCCTCCGTTTCCTCATCCAGCCCCTTTTCTTCCTTCTCCTCCTCGCTCTCTCTTTCTCTCACTCCTCCTCCCAGAGCCCACTTTGGTGTCCATAGAGGTAAAGGTTATAAGCTCATGGGAGTTCTGGGTTGACCTATGTCATTCATGACCTAATGCCCCGCGCTCCTCAAAAGGTTAGGTCACTTTCAGGGTTAGCAAAAGCTTTAGAGTGCTTAGAAGTAGTAACCACACCATCTCTCTTGTTCTGATTCACGAAGGACTCATTCCTCAGAGTTACACTGTAGGGCAAGCATAGATTACAAGGGGTCACTACATTTCTGTCTTTGAATTTGCTTTATTTTTTAAAAGAAAGAACAACTATGTTGCCTTATTGCTGAAAGTAATTTTAAAGTTTTGCAGATAAAGACTCAAAAGAAAATGAGAAGGGATGATCATAAATGACTCATGCTATTTAAAGTGTTGAACCTACTTGGCCTGGTCCCACTAAGTACTGGAAAGTTAACCTTTAACTAGGTCCTTTTTAAAAAAATTTTTTTTAATATTATATATTTTTATTGTTATTTATATCTTTTACATTTTGTATTCCCCTTTGATAAACCACCACCAATTCACCCATGGTCCATCTCTGTGGTCCTTTGTGTCCTTTTCTACTCTATTTTGTGCCCTTATCCTCCTTTCCCCCGTCCCCTCCCCTCCCGCTGAGTGCCTCTCTCCTATTTGGTTTCCTTATAGTCCTGTTATAAGTGAAACCATTCAATATTTTTCTCTTTAAAGATCTTCACACACAATACAACCGATGAAGGGCTGATAACAAAAATTTATAAGGAACTCACACAACTCAACAAAAACAAAGCCAATAATCCAGTCAAAAAATGGGCAGAAGAGCTAAAAAGGCACTTCTCCAAAGAAGAAAAGCAAATGGCCAACAGGCACATGAAAAAATGTTCAACATCACTTATAATCAAGGAAATGCAAATCAAAACCACTATGAGATACCACCTCACACCTGAGAGGATGGCACACATTAAAAATACAGGCAACAACAAATGCTGGAAAGGATGTGGAGAAAAAGGAACTCTTCTACACTGCTGGTGGGAATGTGAACTGGTCCAACCACTATGGAAAACTGTATGGCGGTTCCTCAAACGCTAAAAATGGAATTTCCATACAACCCAGCAATACCACTTTTGGGAATCTACCCAAAGGACACAAAAACACTAATCCAAAAGGTTACATGCACCTTTATGTTCATTGCGGCACTGTTTACAATAGCAAAGGTATGGAAGCAATCCAGATGTCCAAAAATAGATGATTGAATCAAGAAGATGTGGTTCATATATACAATGGATACTATTCAGCATTCAAGGAAGATAAAAACATGCAAGTTTAAAATTTTTTTATTGTTATTTATATCTTTTACATTATTGTGTATTCCCCTTAGGTTATCCACCCCCATTCACCCATGAAACATCACCATAGTCCCTTGTGCTCTTTTCTACCCCATTTTGAGGCCTTATCCTCCCCCTTTAATTAGGTCCTTTTGAAGGGAGAGTTAGACTAAA
This sequence comes from Scalopus aquaticus, assembly GCA_004024925.1. Taxonomy (NCBI): domain Eukaryota; kingdom Metazoa; phylum Chordata; class Mammalia; order Eulipotyphla; family Talpidae; genus Scalopus; species Scalopus aquaticus. The sequence goes on from PVIJ01003246.1 coordinate 5,525, forward strand.
AATTTTTTTTTCTTTAAGTTAATACTTAATGCACAGAGTACAAAGGCAACCCATGCATTGAAAAATAACTACCAGCCAATCCACCAGTTATGAAACATCTCTTTTTAGGAGTAAATATACATTTGCAGTATCAGTCGGTTCATTTCTGAATTTTCTATACAATTGGTGCTATTAAAAATAAATAGGATGAGCAAAAGGAGAGGTCAAAGTCTCCTGTTGACTCACCTAACAGGCTTGTCACAAGCTTTCTTTGACCTCCCCAAGAAGACAGCCTCTTAAGTGTCCAGTTCAGTCACTCCACCCAACCTCCAATCCCAGTGTGGGCCGGGTGGTGTAGCCTGGTTACCCCAGTTATGCAGATGCTGCTCATTGCAGAGATTCAGAGTCATTAAATCCTGCCAGACCTGACCTGGAGACCTGGGAGGGGAAAGGCATGGCAGGAGAGACGCTGAGTCTAGAACCTTCCATGTGCCCTTTACATGTGACACACAGACCTAGCAAGGCATGAATCCCTTGACTCGGGATCCCTAAGTTAGTGATGAGGGTGTTTTCCCAATGCAAACAATTGAAAGGGTTTTGTTTCACTTCAGATTAAGGGCATTCTCACAATTTATAAAACCTGAATTCATCCTTACTACACACAGACTTTGTCATTCAGGGTAGAATTTTCTACCTTCATAGTTTCTTTCTCCTTTAATGAGTCATTGCCTAGAAGAGCCAGTGACTGGGAGGTTGTCATTAGTTTCTAAAGCCCCCGAACATATTCTTTCCAAACTAATATTCCAATTTGTAAAGGCTAAAAGGACAAAGAAAAATAAAAATGAGAAAGGATCATGAGTCATTTGAGTACTCTCACTCCTCCCTTTTTTGAGGGAGAGTGCTTTTCTTCACTGAACCTAACAATTCTTATGTTCTCAATTTTTGCTAAAAGGTTCCATTCCTGATGTTATTGCCAGGGTGAGAACAAATACTCAATCCTTACGTTGTCACTAGACCTAGAAAACAGGCTCAGCATATTATACCTACAATTGTTTGGGTTCAGCTGCTCCAGAACCATCTTTCCATGACACAGTAGGCCCAGTCATAACAGCGCTGTTATGGTTCCTTGTCCTGACAAGTCCTGGCACTTACGTCAAAATGCATACCACAGAACTCTCTTTTCTCCCACCTTGAATGAATTCAAAGACTGTAATTCTTGGGAAATTATAGGCAAATGAGATTGCTAGGCACATTAAGAAAAGTGACTTTAAATTAGCAGTAATTTCAGGAATGAAGGGTTCAGCCTTCTTCTGAATTCCTACCTATACTTTATGTGAAAGCAGAGATACAGAATGTCCATTAAATAATGACAAACTTGTCTCCTGGGGTTCTTAATGGTTCAGGTATTTGTTAAATTAGGGATGTGTGTGTGAAGTCTGCCAAATTATTTAAAAACAGTCAGATGTTCCTTCAAGTATTTGTCACATGTTAAAATTTCAGAATTTAAATAGAGGGAACATCCAATAAAATGAGGGGGACATCAATCACACATTTTGCCTGTTTATAAAAATTTTCTTAGGGCAAGAATAGTTCCAGCATTTTTTAGATTTGGATTTGGCAACATATAACTGATTAGTCCTTACTCTTAGCTATAAGCAGTCTAAACCAAGAGAATTGGTTGGGAAACCAGAAAGGTAACTTTCACAAGATACAAGGGCCAAAGTCCACAGATTCTACACAGGACAATGAAGGGCATGTCGAATGCTGAAATCCAGGACTGAGGTGATATTACAGAACCAAATATCCAAAGCCTCCCTGAGGATCAGCTTTGCATTTTGCCAACCCTGAAGATTCCAGGAACCTTACACCTTGAGTTACTCCAATGGTGGAGGAGTGATGGAGTTTCTTCAAGCACTTAAGATAACTCTGCTCCAAGGAAGAAATCATGAGAATATGGAGGGGAAAGATTTTTGAGGGATTCCCAGGAGGGTCTGATGCAAGTCTATGTCAGGTGGATGCCCTAAGACAGAGACTGTTCCATTTCTCTGGAGGTCTTTTACACCAGGTCTTAGCAACATGAAAGTCATCTGGAGACTCATGGTACCCTCAATTCTACCTTTCCAGAATTCCTGAGTCTGGATTAAAGAAGCTATAGAAATAGGGGCCTCCCGGATGGTGCAGGGGTTCAGTCTCAGTGCTATCAAGTTATCACCAGCCACTGCAGCATGAGTTCGATCCCTGGCCAGGGAGCCAACACATATGGCGCAGCAGACCCCTCCTGTCTTGCCCACTGCTCCCCTCAGCAGTTTATTTCAGTATATCCACCTGTTCTGCTTCTTGCTCTGTCTCTGGTGAATCATCTCACCGCCACCCCCACACCTCTGGCCTATATCCCAGTTCTTGTATGCATAACTAAATAAAAATAAATCTTTAAAAAAAAAGAGAAACTATAGAAATAAATGTTTTTGGACCTCCCAGGTGGCACAGGGGTTAAAGTCTCAGCGCTATCAAGCTATTGACAGTCACTACAGCATGAGGTCGATCCCAGGCCAGGGAGCTAACCCATATGGTGCAGCAGACCTCTCCTGTCTTGCCCACTGGTCCTGTCAGCAGTGGTATCTCAGTGGATTTTCCTGTTCTGCTCCCAACTCTGTCGCTGGTGAATCCTCTCAGTGTCCGCACCTCTGGCCTACACTCCAGTTCTTGTATGCATAAATAAAAATCATTAAAAAAATAAATGTTTTCATCAAGGGATTAGAAACCACTATTTCTTTTGTGACCAACTCATGTCAGATCCCCAGTTGAAAAGGAAAAGAGATTGTACTTTCTCTCACTAAAATAAGACTGTCATCTTAGAAACAGGATAATCAGTGAGTGATCCCTGAATTACCAGAAGCAGGAACCACTATGCAATGACCGTGTTGATAAGAAGATAGACGAAGGCGGTGTGGCCAATGACATAGTGAGGATCCTCTTCTACCTATAACTGGATCACTTTGAAGCCATTTAATTTACAGCCTCCCCAGACTGAGTGACAAGTAAGGTTGAAGATAAAAATTAAGATTAGAATATCACCTCAATAAGGACAGAGGTTCATGTCTCTCCTCACTCTTCACCCCAAAATTTCCCCAAATCCTCAACATTTCGAACAGTGCCTTACACATGGTAAGAGCGCAATCAGTATTTGTGAGATGAATATAAAGATGTTATTGCTGGAATTAATGAACAGTCAAGACTGCTTGCCAGAAATGGTGTGGAATTGTCACAAAAAGATTCTTAAAGGAAACATGACCTGTCACTACTTTTGGGTTGTGTGTGTTTATGAACTTAATTCAATACATCTCTTTAAGTCACGTGTTTTCCGGCATATATAACAATACAAGGTTGATTTATTTTTGAAGGTGGAAAACAAAGCCAGCTTTGGGGAAAAAAAACTTAATATTCACACATATGAAATATGGTTGGAGAAAACCTTTTATCATTTTGAAATTTGAGGATGCTTTCTCTTTTTGCAACACTGCAGATGAAGAACTTAGAATTTGATAAATTATAAACCTAATGAAGCTTCTAACTCCTCTAGCCGATCATTAGCTGCCAGGAAATGATCATTGTTACTTAATTATAAGATGAAACTAAACATTGAGAAATGTTGAAAGTGATCTGATTGGCCAATACACCAAGGAGTAATTCCACAGGCATGCTCTCTACATAACAATTAAAGCTGCATCACCCATAATAAAATGCTGCATGCCGTTGGCTGTGGTCTATGTTGTCATTTTCAGATGAGGACAACAAAAACAATTCCAGTCTAGGACACTTCCTGGGCACCCTGAGAACTAGACTTTCCTAACTTAGAGGATAAGGACTCCTCCTATGGGCTCATTACTCTTCAGGAAATGCCCTTATTTTCACTTTGACCACACCCAAAAATAAGAGTCAGTCTTAGAGATAATAAAAGCAGCCAATCAGCCAATCATCTCTTACTAGCTGTCAGGTTTAAAAAAAAAAAAAAAGAAGATTTTTCAAAAGGAAATTATAGATGCAGGACATTTTCTTTCCATCCACTAATCTTTTAATATTCTTTATAATGTAATTATGTACCATATTTAAAGTTTATTGTCTATATTCCTGCCCTGAAACTCATCTCAATAAAAAAAGCACAAATGGACACTCAATAAATATTTGTTGCATGATTTGAAGAATGACTATCACTATGGATATCCCAATGTCTGTCCCCCTCTGAACCCACTTGGAAAAATTTATCTAAGGTTCACCAAGCATTGCCCAAATTCTCTCTCAGTTGATACCATCCTACTATCAAGAATCTCATGAGATTCAACCTGCTCACTGAACCAAGGTGGTGCATAATCATGACCCTTACTTTCTTTGATTTTGAAACTACTTCTACTGAAACATCGATTTCTGAAATAGGGGAAAATTCACTGATCCACATTAATTTGCTACAGTGGAAGAAGTCCCTCAATACAAGTTTAATGATAAATCTAAGCTCCCTTCCTGGATTGCTTTCCCAACATCAACTTTTTTTTTATATATATTTTTACCTTCTAAAATGTTTTAAAGGCCATTTCTATATATCTTTGGGGAAAATTATACCTGTATTTTGACTGCCTTTTATAATACAGACCTGTTAGTCTGTCTAACTATCATAAAGCAGGATTTCTAATTCCAAAATACCTGACTAGTAAGCCAATGTAGAGAAAGGAAGTAGAACCATTTGACAGGAGATTCTCACCAAAGGGGAGGCTGTCAGTGTCAAATTATAATAATTTGTTTGGTTCTGATATTTACAGCTGCTACAAGTTAGAGTCAATACCCTATCTTCTGAATTACCTTTGTTAATGAAAAGCAGTAGTAAGACTTGTGCAAACAAAGGAATACACATGTCCCTAAAGCTATGATAATCATAGACTTTGTGGATGATCTAAGAAAGATTATGGATTTTCTTGACAGTTGACTTTCAGAGATTTAAATAGGCATTATTTCTAAATTCTTGTCTCATCTTACCATAATGAATATAATATAAACAATGAAAAAAACATCAACCTAAGCAAAAAACAATAGTGCACACAATACTGGATAGAATCTCTACCGCATGGATATCTTACTGGCGTAACTATTGGAACTAAGAATTATGTTTCCTAAAACATTAGAATCAGTTCAGCCACAAATCCCTGAAGACATGATTATCAGGCTGTGTATTATTCTGAGAAATAAAACTACACTTCTGGAGGGTCTGATTCGGGCTGCAGGTTTTAGGCTGACATTTAGGCTTTATATGCGCCCTAGAATCTCCCTCTCTTTTTCAGAAGCTCCTGAATTTACCTTTTGGGACTCATCAGCAAGTTGAGAGAGAGAAAAAAAAAACAGAACATGTTAGCATCCCCAAAGAAGGTGCAATTCTAACAAATAATGTAACACAGGCAAACATAGTCCATGAACCATGACATGTCTCTAGACTTTTTGGAAACACAATCATGGACTCATCAGTCTGCCAATTACTAATCATATGAGCTTTTTGGGCAGACCGCCAACCAGCTGGCTTAAAAATCCCAAAGTTTTGCAAATGCTGTCTATGATGACAAATTCAAGCACAGCGAGACAATGCTGCTGGTGGTGGCCCCTTAGCCACTGTGTCATCTTAGTACACACAGAGATTAGTCCTCACAGTGATATGTGAACACGTCCAATAGCTGAGAAAACAATGGCACTTATACCATGCAGGAAAAATGTACTGTGAGAACAGGGGCTTTGTGATGGGCCAACCCAATTTTGAATCCCTGAGCTGCCACTTATGATCTTGGTTAAGGTTACGTCCCATCTCAAAGTTTCAATGGCACCAACCATGAGGGGTGCTGAGAGGCCCAGGGGTGCTGCATATGACATGCAGGGCATTAACAATGTACCCATGGTAGCTATTTTAGGTAATTGTACCCGTGCTAAACTAAGATTCTATTTCTTAATTCCAGCAATTTCTTAATTGAAGTTTTCTAACTACAAACACTGTTATCAGAAATTTTTATTGTTGGTGCAACTTAGAGATGAATGGTAAGCAGTATTTGAGCTAGACAGTTGGTATGTGTATTTAAAAAGGAAGCGTTTAAAGAGCTTAAAGGGCTAAGTCACCTTTTTAGTGGAAATGCGGCAGCAAGCAGCATTTGTGAAACACCATGGATCTTATTTGAACACCAACAATTAATGTTCAGGTAAGTGAGGATTACTTTTAATGTAGCAGACAAGCCTCCTCTAATCTCACTAAAGATGAGAGGCAAATGTTAAAATAATCTCAACCTTGTTGAGACGGAAAGAGATGGAAAATCCCACAATCATTTTTACCTAGAAGCACTGTTCACTCTGAGGAGGGGATTTTCCTATCCTTTGATTTCCTAATTGCAGTTACAATTAGCCTGAAGAAGAGGCCCTGCATGCTCCCTCATCACTACCCTTTTGTGCTTCAACTTGAAACCCAGGAAATGCCATCTCTACCCACAAACCATAAAGGGCTGACTCTTGCAGTTATGAAGCATCTGGGGTCCATTCGGCTCCACTTCCTCCACCAATAAACTGAGAGGTGAAGTCACTTGTTTGCATGTAAAGCATCCTGGGTGGCAATCAGAATCCATAGAGTCTTCTGCAAAAATATATTCGCCGCCCACTATATACCAGGTGCCTGCGAGACCCCAGAGAGCAGGCGGTCAGTGTTCCCAATAGTGAACAAAATGCCACAGTCCTTGGTCACAAGCTGCTTAGAATCCAAAGGGCAAGACAGTTAAGTTGATGACGTGATGTGATGGTTAGAGGGGTCACCAAGGATATCCTATTGTAAGAATACTAACCAGCCAGTAGCGGGAGAGGTGAGCATGCTGGAGGAGTGACGTTTGCGAGATGGGAGTAGAGAGAGAGCCCTGTAAGCTCAAGCACAGGAAATGGCTGGGAGAGGTTGGAGTATAGGGGGAGGAAGCAGGCTCTATTCAGCTGGAGACTGGGGAGCAAAACCTCGCATACTGTGTGTAAATCTCAACTCCAAGGCATCTTGAAAATAATGTGGAGCAGTCAGGACTTTAGGTAATTCAAGAAAGGACACATGGAGAATAGAGGCAGGAAGAGTGGAGAATGAGAGAGAGAGAGAGAGAGAATGAGCACTGCTAAAATGTAAAGATTTGTCTCATATTCTCTAAAGAATGTAGTCTTGTATTTCAGTTTGGCACAGTTACTTAGGTAAAAAATTTGAAAACAAAAACTCTAAGGCCTACAGTTTTTCATCAGAAAAATGTGAAGCATATGTTTGCTAGTGACTTAGAATTTGCCTTGGGCTGATGAACTGAAACTGTAAGCACGCTGGCATTGTAGTTTGCATCCCTCCTGGGGAGGCAAAGATTTGACTGATCATCTCATGAATATGAAAACTGAATCCAAAAAGCAATGATAAAGTAGGAAGCTGACATGAAAATACTTCTGCTCCCCTTATACAACTCAAGGGTCCCTAAATTACTGAGAAAGGGTTACATTTTAGCTTTGCACAAAGTTCCTTTTTATTTACAATATTAATGTTATATGTAATATTATGCTAAGATTAGCAGAGGAGGGAGTGGAAAAGACAATAAGTAAAATATGTTAAAATTATAAATCATACAAATTTCTTCTTCTAATTCAGAAAAATATTAAAATCCAACACAGGCTACCTAAAGAATTTTTGCAAATATGGCAAGGCTTACCTGGCTTTAATTCAAACAGTATTTCCAATTTCAATATTATTCAATCCAAAAAAGGATTTGAGGCAGCTCTGAAATATGCATCATACAGTCCATTAGTTCACATGTGCTTTGGCTGTACCGATGACTTTCAAGCAATTCATTTTAATTTGTCTGGCTTCTGCAAGCCCATCCAAGCTCAGAAAGGCACAGTAATTGCTTCTTGTGGAAACGTGACAGAGGAGCAGCACATGACACCAGGTTTTGACAGGCAGTGGTAACTGCCCTTGCTGGGAATTCTCAGGCCCCAAACTCACTCTTGGAAACCTGGATAACAAAACAGGACTGAAGGCTTTCCGAAATTACTCAGGCTGGAGCAAATGTTGGTCATGCTTCATCTCCCAGGAAACTCAGAAACGTCCCAAGAATGAAATTACAGGGGCAAAGCAGGCAGCTGGGTGAACCCTGGAGCTGTAATATACTGTCTTTGCAGACAACAGAGCTTCAGTGTCAAAGGCACAAGACCAAGGGCAGGCATGCCTTCCAGAAGAAAACCTCTACCAGTGAGCACAAAACAGCGACCGCAGAGAGGTGGGCCCCGGGCAGAGCACAAGCCCCTGAATATCTGCATGCAGAGCGTGCCTGCCATTCTTCTTTCTCTCTGGCATTTTAATGAGACCAGGGGAAATGTGAAGGTTTTGTGATAACTTTATTCATGTGTTAAAAATACTGGGCAACTCGTTTAGAAATATCCACTTCTCTCTAAAGTAAATAGATATTTTAAAAATATTGAGTAAATGGATAATTTAGAAAATTGAAATAATCTAAATTTAAAATCTATGTACATGGATTACAAATATTAACATACTGGGAGTTAAAAGCAAAATAAAATCAAACAGGCCTTCTCCTACGAATTCTCTAGAAAGAAAAACTTTCTCCACCAAATGCTCTAGAAAGAAAACAGAATCGTCAATTGTGGTATATCTGAGAGTGCAAGGAATACATGTGCACCCCCCTCCCTCCATGTTCTCATATTTCAAATGCTGAGTGTTCTTTCAGTGCCACACTCTCAGTTTATGCTACTGAAAAGACCTTTGGTATTTTGTGAAAATCTGAAACTAAACAGGAAAGAGGCAGAAAAAGATTTTGAAGCTTAATAATCTTGAAAGTTCTTTAATATTTTTCAGTTATCAGTAGAAAGACTTTAAGGAATATTTAGTTGAATAGCTTTTAAAATAACATCTTTCTTAAAGGAAATATTTGTGTAAATTGGGTAAGAAGACATAGGATCTTCTTGCAAAGTCCTCATTTGGGCTCCACAGTAAGTGGTCCCAGTGAGAGCCCAGTGCTTTCCTTGGGTCTCCTGGCAATTAGTTTTCCAGCTAGGAGTCAAGTTTTATAAACTGCCAAGTGACCAGGCAGACAGACTGACTCTACAAGGTACTGTTTCCAATTTGACTCATGCCATGGTCTTTGACCTAACAGTTATTTGCGGTTCAAGTACCATCAGACATTCTGAAAGGTAGTGTGTGAGTGATTAGCTCAGACATTCAGATTTCAGTTGATTTCTTGCCTTGCTGTCCACAGATTTGGGACAGCAGGAGATACATGTAGAGGGAAGAAGGCAGGAAGAGGGAGGGAAAAGAAAAAACAAAATAAAATTCCCAAAGGCAAAATGTCCTAAACTTGAGTCATAAACAAAGTCAGTAGCTTAAAGTGTGTCTTCTAAGGAGTTCTTTCTCCTAAAATAAACAAATATGTCACTATTCTAAAAGAGTAAATAGAAGTGAGCTGTTAATCAAAATCTTCTGCCTAATGCAATCCTAGAGTTTGTTTCTGGAAGCAAATGCCGAGAAAAGTGGCTGTTTAGGGACCCAGACAGCTCAGAGATGAGAGGAAAGCTGAGTCCAGTCATTTTCTTCAAAGAGATAAGATCTCCTGGCCCCTCGTTAGTAGCTTAATAGCTAATGTCCCTCCATCTCAGCCTCAAAACCATACATGGGGAAGAAAAGCCCTTCACTTTTAGCCATCACCACACACATTTTAAGTAAAGGCAGCATAGGGGATGGTACAAATATTCTTGACCATCAATGAGATTTGCCAACACATCTATTGTTATTTGCTATTGCCTTAGTTCCTCACCACCTCCCTAGTTCAACCAAGGGAAAAACAGGTCTTCCGGGTCCTGTTTTTGTTCCTTCTCAAACCAAAACTCACCAATATATACTTTCTATTTGCTTAAAGAGTGTTCTAGAAAGTTAGAGAAATTTTTCTTGCCTTTGGGAAATGGAACTAGCTGAAAACCTAATGGAAACTTTGCTAGGAGTATTACAGTGAATAGTTAAATATAGTTAAATAAAGTTAAATATAGTTAAATATTTACATCAGTTCATTTGAAAACAAATGTACAAGTGCCTGGCTTTGTTCCTGCCTCAGGAATCCAGAATGTTCCCTTGCTGAGAGCTGCTATTTTATTGACTTTCAAGTAAGATCTGACTCCAGGAAGAAAAGGGTAAGAGTGAGCACGTGAACTACAGTTCTGCAGACCTGCATTGCACTAGGTAAGTACAAAAGCAGATGGCAAATAAAGCAAGAAGAAATTTTTAAAAAGCATAATTTTGAGATTAAGAATAGGCATTCCTCTATCAAAATTCATCAGTCTACTCATCCAGTTGCCCCAAACTAAATAGTTTTATATAAAGAATGGAAGATAATTCAAGTTATATGAGAACCAAAGAAAACACTAGAATATGTTGTGGGCACTTGGGACCTAAGGTAAAAGGAAAAGGAAAGAATAGCTTCACCCAAATAACTGCATAAAAAAATAAATAGCCTCCAAGATTCAATGTCCCAAGTTCACTTTGCTGCAAAAGTAGTTTGGGGACTAGGAGAGTGTATAAAATTATTTTTATTAGAAACCCTCCTTTGTGCTTTTTGTGTCTCATTCAGTAAAGTCTTTCTTGGAAGTGGCCCTCAGGAACATCAGTCTAGTGTCCTTAGACAGCCTGGCTTGTAACAGCTCTGAGCCACACATAACTTCCCAGTGACAGGAATAGGCCAAGTGTGAGGCTCTCTGCAGTGCTAAGATTCTGTCCTTGATAGGTCAGAGACTGTTTTTTTTTTTTTTTTTAATACTTGGCAATCAGAGGTTCTTGGAGGTGGAGATGGAAAAACAAAAGAGAAAGTCACAAAAATCTCATGGAAGTCAGCTTCACTTTTCTGGACTCTTTCTATCACAAGGGGCTGCTTTGGGTGCTTGCATTCATTCCCTCTTGAGGGCTGATAGAGCTCTGCTATTGAGTCATCGTAGCTCCTTTAGATCACACAATCATGCTGATAAGGTTCTGTTCTCTGGCAGAACCTCAGAATGGGGCCAAGGGCTGACCTAGGGAAAAGTGCTCCTTCATCCTTTTGTCTGCTTCTGGAATGGCAGTGAAGTAAGCTGTAAAGCACTGTGAAGTAACTGTGAAGTAAGCTGATTTTTAAATATACATTCACTTAACTTTGACTTCTGAGATTTCCTTGCATTTTTATATTGTTTATATATTGTTTATAGTTGTACATTAATTTCTGCATTAGGAAAACCCAGTTGATAAACAAGAAGTTGGATTATTACTTTTAAAAGGTGATTTATAATTCAGGATGCAGGAAATGCAGAAGGGTTGATCCTTTCAGGATTCCACCCCGAGATTATTAGAATCACAGAATGTCACCGTTAGATAAGGACGGAGACTTCGTCTTATCTCAGCCTCAGAGGGGGTCTGAATCTCTGTGCTTCATTTATTTTTAATTACTTTAGAACATCACCACCACCATCACTCTGACCCAAGGCTCCTATTATTTTCCAACAGTTTAATGAGAAAATTCATTCTAGTGCTCCTCCTTTGGTCTAATTCTACCCTCTGCAATCTAATGCTGCTTTCTTACAACATCCTTGACATACAGGGAAAGACACCCCTCTGAATTTTCTCCTATGTGAGGACAGGAGTTTGGAGAGTTAGATTAGCAGGAGTTGCATGGAGCAAAGACTTTTTCTTCCTCATTTGATGCACCACCCACATTTTATTGGAATTGTTCTTTGATCCTATCGCCTGATCAAAACTCCAAATTCCAGCTCACTCTGAAACACTTCTGCTTTCTACATAGCAGTACTAGTCAACTGGGATAAGAATCATGGGAAGGAGAAGTGATTTCCCTTTTGGAGCACTTGGCCACTGGCACCCTTCCTAGGTTAAGTATCAGACTCACCATGGGGGCCTTCCTGCTGGCCCCTGCCCTTCACCCCTTTACATGTCTCCATCAATGCACTGCTGCTCAATCACCTCTAGAAGCCTTAGCTGTAAAACAGCCTCGAAGCAGCAAGATGATGATTTACTTTCAAATTCACACTGGATTTGTAAACACCATGATAAATGAGGAGAGGCACAAAAGCTGCATTCCGCCAGCAGGACCTCTTAAAAGGAAGCAGACTGCATTTCAGCATCAGTTGGCATAAATCATTCATTTCAAATCAGGACTGACCTTCCCCAGTGTTGCCATCTGAGGCCCTGAAGAGCACATGTCAGTAGAAATTACAGGTAACTAATGTCACCGTGTCACAGTCACTGTGTCACTGATTCCAAATCCATTAACTATGGTGGTACTTGCAATCCATTATGGGTGGTACTTGCAATATGCACTGATTAAAGGAACTCTTTCAGGAAAGAGAAAAAAAATTTAAGTTTCTAACATCAAAAGTATACTCATGTCTTCAAATGTGCTTTCTGTGGTCTCTCATGCTCTTGTTCTTATTTATTGTATATTCATTCCCCAAACTCTCAGTCTCAGCTAGTTTCCTCCTTTGCAATCTAATAAGGTCAAATTGCTGCTAGAGGGTAACCAGGCATTTCTCTAGGAGACACAGAGCTTAACTCTATCTGGACTGGAGAAGGGGGAGAGACTGGCAAAGGTGAAGTGTGGAAAAGCACTAGAACCCATAACAGCCCCACCTTTTAATGACCTCACTCAGGATTCAACCCAACACCAGCCCCTCAACCCACAGACCAGCATCTGTAAACAGAATGGGCTCATTTGTTTGTTCCAATTGGCTTGCCTGGTCTTAGTCCCCACAGTGTTTCCAATTTGAACATTTAATTATTGGGATAATTTACATACAAATCCAGAACTGGCAACACTGGGTCTACATTCCTTCATAGTAATGACTACTAGAGTTGAGACTCAGTTGCCCCTTTAAATGGGGCACAAAGTCCTCCACTTTGCTCTCACCATTCTCCATTGTGTTCTTGGGAAAGGGGCATTTTACATTTTCTACTCTTACCACTTCTTAGTGTTTCTACCTTGCTGCTGTAGTCATTTGCATTTGCAAGACCCACAGATAGCCTGTCAAAGACTATTAAATCTGTTTTCCTATCTGTAAAATAACTGGGGTTGCCCTTCTCACTGCATGATTATATAATTTATTGACCTGCTGAGTGAAAGAGATATTGTGCTGTTTTTGACCAAACTTCCCCAATAGTGAGAACACAGTGTGGCCAATGGCAGCCAATGGCAGCTGTAACTGAGGGACCAACTACTTCCCCAGTCCTCATCTTAGATATGAACTTCACCTGAACTTGAGTTTGGCTCTCTTTTCTTTGCCTTCAATAAGAGGAGCCAAAAGGAAGTTGAAAATGAAGTTCAGGGTGACTTCCATCAAAGCCTAAGTGATTTTTTCTAATTTCCATGTCAATCTATCCATTGGCATTACATTCCCGGACCACCTCAGGGCTTCTTGTCAAAGCCAAAGAAGATGCTAATGAAGTGGCTAAGACATTTCTAGTATAAATTGCTATAGGATACAACTCTGATAATACACTAACAATCCATGGTAAATGCTTTTGTGAACTATGCACATGTTCATAAAACTTGACAGTATAAAATAACAGCAGGTTGGCAGGGAGTATGGTCAGTGGTTATTTAAAGCAGAGAATTGAAGACTCATCTTTTTAACAACTGGCCTCATGCAGATAAGGAAGGTGCTGCTGACTTCTCAGGTACTGAGCTCCTTGACCCTGAACCTGTGGGAAGAGGCTGGATGAGCACCTGTCCTAGATATTACAGAAACTTCTGTGTTGGACACAGTGGTGGGATGGGGGCTCTCTTCTCCCTGCTAACCCCCAGCCCCCAAATAACTTAAAAGTCCTCTGATTTATTGTTATCCACTTCACAAGATGCTAGGATGCCTGATAGCACATGGATTAGGTTCTAACTTAATTGATATCCAATAGTGTTTACTTTAAGAAGAATCTAAATTTATAACCCCATGCTTTTCAGTGTGTGACATGTGACAAAGTTTTACCTGAAGTAAATGTCACTATTGCATTAAACTATTGTTTAGTATGGAAAAATTAATAATAATGGCAACTTGCATAAAATATGAAGACCCCTAAAGCTATGGCAAAAAATATTTTAAAGCCTGTGCATAACCCCTCTTGAGGCTACTGAGCCTCTTACCAGTTTCATCCTGGGATTCATTAGCATTTATATTGGAAATTAAAACTTGCTGACTAACACAAGTTTTTAAGTTTGTTTCCACAAAGTTTTTTTTTTTTTGAAAGATGTATTTATTTTTGCATACAAGCTGGGGTGCAGGCCAGAGGCATGGGGCAGTGAGGGGGTTCACCAGAGACAGCGTGGGCAGCAGATCAGGCAGATCAACCCAAAATATACTGAGGGGAGCAGGAGAGGTCTGCAGCACCATGTGGGAATCTCCCTGGCCAGGCATCAAACTCACGCTGCTGCAGCTACCACAGCTGCCACAGCCACCGACAGCTCCATAGCGCTGCCTTTAACCCATTGAGCCACTAGGGAGACCCTGTTTCCACAAAGTTTTAAGTACTCTTGGATCGTGAGCACTGCTTCCACTCATATTTTTCATGTTTAGCTAAACAAGCTATTTGCATAGCTAATGTTAGCATCTTAATTAGCCAAAGTTTCAACTAGAAAATCCTGTCTTTGGAGACACAAAATATGCCAGCAGCACATAGTTCAAATTTTTGCTGCTTGGTTCTGATGCAATATTCCTACACACTGCCATGTGGGGAAGAAAAATACCTCCAAAACAAAATGCAGAATTCCTTCAGGAGGGTTTAAAGTAGAGGAACAGACAGATGTGGGATTTACAACACAGGAGTGTCATGGAAGGGAAGGTATTTGGAACAATAGAAGTTCCTCTTTGGGCAAAATGCAATTAAATTGTTGGGAGAATACTCCAAGAAGCAAAGTGTAGCATATTCAATGTGTAACCAATTCGGCCTATATCATACAAACACATACCCCCTGCCAATAGTCTAGACATTGGAGATGTCTAGGATGTCTAGGATGGAGAAGCTCCAGAAGCAGGAACCGGCAGAGGGTGCTCCTCAGAGAAACCTTCCCTCTTCCGGCTGGGCAAGCTCGGGGTATCTGTTACAGTTTCTGGTATGCTGCACACACTGAGTAAATATTAAAGAACTTCCCTCCACCCAGCTTAATGGGAAACCAAGGGCACAGTGACCTTAAAAAGTTCTTATCAACGGAGAGTAAATATAAAAGCACTAAAGAACTTGCCCTAAGGTACAGTCAGATTTAGTAACTAAAAATGGGGAGTCTCATTCTTTGAGAGTGCCAACAGACCCCTTTTGGCCCCAGAATATTTCCAGCAATGATTTAAAATCACCTCACCATTTCCTTTCTTGCTAAATTGACTCACAAAAGAGGTACCTCCCTTTGGCCTCTTCACCTCTGCCATCATTCTTAGAAAAAAATTCTGCATTCCTGATAAGAAATAACCAAAACAACAAGATCACTTGAATTCCAATGAGGCCAATTCATCATGCAGTGTTCAAAAAAAAAAATCTTCCTGCTTTCCAAGTTAAATAATCAGCACAAGATCATAGACTTTGAGAGGGAGAGCGCAAAGCCCACAGGAATTGGGAGCTGAGGCAAGATGTTACTTACAAAGAAATTGCCTTGACGGTCTGGAGGTGGACAATGGTGGTAGTGGCACAACAGTGTGAAAGTATTTAATGGCAGTGAACAGTACACTTAAAATGGCGCAAATGGTTAACGTCATGATTTACATATATATATATATGTCAGGGTGGCTTGTAAACAAGAGAAATTTATTTCTTACACTCTGAGGTCTGAGAAGTCCAAGAACAAGGTGTAGATTCTCTGTCAAGTGAGGGTCCACCAATAGGGCCCTCTTTTTCCTATAACCTCACATGGCTGACGGGGTGGAGAAGTTCTCTGGGCTCTCTTCTGTAAGTGCACTAACCCCAGTCACGAGGGCTTCTGTTTCATGACTTAATTATCTCCAAATCACCTCCAAATACCATCACATTGGGGATAACAGAGCAACATATTAAGCGGGGTGGGGGGTGTTAACATTTTTAGTCTATGTCGATATGCTTTAGCATTTTTAAAAATTAATTAATTAATGAACACACATATATTACATCATTGGTCATTTTTTTTACAATGTTTGTTCTCTTTTCTCAGGTGTAGGCCCCATAGAATTTCCACCACCAGTTCACCTGTGCACCATCACCATAGTCCCTTGTGCTCTTCCTGCCCTTGTTTTGAGCCCTCTCTCTCACCTGCAGCATGTCTCTGAATTATAGTTGTCTGTTTATTTTTGTTTTGTAAAATGTGGTATATATACACAATGGAATAATATTCAGCAACCAAAAAAGATAAACTAATGCCATGGGGAAATGAGATCGCTTTGAAACCCTTCAAGCAAGTCCTTGTCTTGTCTCAGAGTGTAGAGAACACACAGGTTAAGACAGTTAAATCTCTTCACAGTTTCTTATTGAACAAGGGCTATGAACTTGTGTAGAAGCAACCCTTACATCACCAGTTGTCCAATTTCGCCCACCTTGGCTGGGTTTGGGGAGAGCACGTCCACAAATGAGGGGTGTGCACTCAGCACCCCACACTTTAAATCCACATCTCTCAGTCAACAATGGGGAGATAATCTTGTGAGTTGCCTTGAAGAGGAGTAATTCAAGGATCCTGCCAAAGGGATGCCAACGCATTTTAAAATGAAACTCTACATTACAGAAGAAAACAAGGAAAACTAGGGACAATTTCCTGTGTACGTATGAGAATCTCACTGGGGAAAAAAAATGTACATATTTAAAAAAAACAAGAATCAATGATAAGAGGGCATCAAAATACCTGTGTAATGGTGACCAATTTATTTACCTTTTTTTTTTTTTTTGGTGCTTCAATTTCCTCATCTTCAAAGAGAAATCCTCAGAATCTATGTCACATTTATAGGAAGCCAAAATTACCAAAATGCTAACAACCGTAATCATGCTACACAAACAAAACCTTCCACAAAATCCTGTAACTGAACTCATACCTTGATGGCACATCATTCAATGAGAGCAGAAAAGTAAACATTTTCTGAAATGAGGGTGGTTTTCTTTGGCTAGACAACGAGTTGGTGGTATTTTCTGTCTTAGTTTTCCAAGGAAGAATGGCACTGGCTTATTTGCTTTGGTCTGACAGATGATGGTCAAGTGTAGCATTGAGATTATACCCTCATTGCCCTTTGAAAAGAAAGCAACATGCCATGAATTTTCCTTGCATAAAGTGCCCTCTTTGCTTGCTTGGGAGATTCTGCAAAGTCTTTCACTCTTTATCACCCAAAAGATAAATATAAATAAAGCCAACAGGGGGTACCAGGTGGCAAGAGCTGACTGAACTAAGTTTGATAATCTAAACTCAAGGTCAATAAGATGTTTACAGTTCAGTAGTAGCCACTGAAAAGGCAAACTAATACTGTCTGTTCTGTTGTTAATTTCAGTGAGAATGAGAGAGGTGTGGGCATATGGTGATTTTGACTGTCTAGCTAAGTGTTGGCAAGTTGTGGATGGGCACAGAGACTTACCTGCTAACACTGCTCTTAACATCTACCCTGATTCTAGTGGGGTCATTTGAAAAGAAAGAAGTTGACATTATTTCACTGTTCAAATAATGTTTTTAAAAAGGACTATGAAAACTAATTCAAAGGGACATAGTCAATCCATGCCCATCACAAAGCTGTTTACAATAGCCAAATTATAGAAACAAACTAAGTGCCTAAAGATAACTGGATAGATGAGTAGATAAAGAAGATGTTATATATGTACACAACGAAATACTACTCTGCTATAAAAAAAAAAAAGATGAACTCCTGCCATTTGAACAACATAGGTGGAACTGGAGGGGATTATGCTAAGTGAAATGAGTCACAAGGAGAAAGACAAATACCAGATGATTTCACTCATATGTGGACTACAAAGAAACAAAACAAAGGAACCATTTTTAGATGCACAGTTCAGTAGTGTTAAGTTCATTTATATTATTGTGCAACCAATCTCCAGAACTATTTTCACCTTGCAAAACTGAAACTCTATACTTATTAAATAACAACCCTGCATTTTCCCCTCCCCCAGTCCCTAGCAACCACCATTGTGCTTTCTATATCCATAAATTAGACTACTCTAGGTACCCCATAGAAGTGGGGTCATATAGTACCTGTCGTTTTGTAACTGGCATATTTTACTTAGCATCCTGTCCATAAGGCCCATTCAAGCTGTAATTTCTGTCTTTGTAGGCTGAATAATTTTCCCTGTTAAATATAGATCATATTTTGTGTATCCATTTATCTGTGAATGGACACTTGAGTTGCTTCTTTTAGCTATTGTGAATAATGCTGCTATGAGTGTACAAATGTTTCCGCAAGACCCTGGTTTTAATTGCTTTGGAATTTCTGGTTTATATGGCTATTCTATTTTTAATTTTTTGAGGAATTGCATATTTTTAATTTTTTGAGGAATTTCCATAGAAGCTATACCATTTACATTCTCGTGAATGATGCAACAGGGTTCTAGCTTCTCTACATCTTCTCTAAGGCTGATTTTCTGTTTTTTGATAGCAGCTATCCAAATGGGTGGATGGTGGTACCTCATTGTGGTTTTGATTTGCATTTCCCTAATAATGATGCTGGCACTGCTTATGTACTTATTGGACATTTGCATATCATTTTTGAAGAAATGTCTATCTAAGTCTTTTGCTATTTTTAAAAATCAGATTGTTTACGTTATTGAGTTTGGGAGATTTTTTTTTTTAATCTTCTGGACATTAACTGCTAGTCAGATATATGATTTGCAAATATTTTCTCCCATATCCCTGAGTTTTTTCATTTGTGGTCTGATAATTTGCATTTATAACAAGTTCCCAGATAAGACTAATGGTCCAGGGGCACATTTTGAAAATCCCTTTATAGGACAATATTGCTAAGTGTTACGTATATTATCTCACCTTAACCGCATATTATTTAGAGAGAAGAAAATAGATATCCAAAGAGGTAACACTTCCTCAAGATTATTCCATGAATAAGGCAGGGGTTTTCACCAGTTGTCTGACCTAGCATGGGGTTAAACTGTTTCTGTCGCAGTACGAAAAACAAAGTTTACAGAAAATATACTCTAGTGGCCAAGTGAATGAACATGAGTGAACAGGTGATATTTTGAAGCTCGCTCTTTCTTTAAATCAGAAATAAAATCCAGGACCCCTTTCCTAAGATGTGATATTTTGGCTTCATCAGGGTGAGGTGATAAAGCAAAAGGAATGTGCCGTAAGGCAACAGGTAAAATGGTGGTGGTAAGAGGAAGGAGTGGGCTATCAGTCAAAGAACAGCTCAACCAGACTGATATGCTGGTCTCACTCAAGAGCTAACTATTTAGCTTTGATAAATTAGGCCAGGTTGGTTCTTCTTCCCAAGGCTGTCTTTGTTTAGACATTTCCCTGATTGCAGTGTTCAGTTAGACTACAATTAACCCAAAAAGGGCCTTTCTTTGTGTGTCTTGGGGAAGGCCCCCTCAGACCCTCTGCAGTCATGTTGAGTGGGTGTTCAATTTCCGTGTGCTTGTTAAATGTACACTGTGCAGTGAACAGCTAGAGATGAAGTTGTGATAGGTGGAATCACCACTGTTGTTGCTACATTTTAATAACTCTGATAAAGGCTAGTGTTGATATTGGTTACAAGGGTATATATGGTGCCACATCTATCGATCTACTATCCATCCATCCATCCTTCCTTCTGACTGCTCGTTTCTATGGATAACTAATGGTCACTAATATTCATGATGGTTTTAAGTACTGAGAGTAAGAAAATTAATAGTTTAGTGACTTCATCAACTTCTGTGTGTACTGACCTAGTATCATTATGCCCAAATCAGTGACTGATTTTGATGCAAAGCTGGCTATGTAAGGCCAGCCTTGAAACACTATCCCTTATTAGGCACGAGAAAAAAATCCTCAGAGAAATGAAGTATTCTTGCAGAACTTGGTGCTTTGTGCTAGACTTCACAGCTGCAAACCAAAAGCATGTGGTTCACAGCCACTTACAAATAGAAAATGTTGAGGTCCCTGGATGAAGATATGGGCTTTATTCACCTTCAGATGTTGACATTCCCCAGAGCCACCACAACAAAAACAGAATTAAGATGCAAAAGGAATTCAGCACCTTCCTTTGCTATCCCAAGCCCGGGAATCTTTTCAAATTTAAATGAATATCTGTCAAACTAATTAAGGGAAGATGCAATGCTCTCATTCTGTGCTCATTAGAGAAAGACTTACTGGTCATAAATTCCTCAGAGAGTGGGAGTGAATAGGTCTCTACACTCTTGCTTAAGATTCCTGGCTTTGTTTATTTCCAGTTCAGCCTGTTCATCTTCCAGATCCAGGATGACCACAAAACATGCCTTGAATCAAATCTTAATTTCATACAACAGAAATGGATGAGATTATGATAAGATGTTTCAACTGATGTTTTTAGTCAACACAATGGGGAAATGCCAAGTAATCATTTATTATCTGGTTAGAATATTATCTGGTTAAAATATCTATTTTCCCAAGATATTTTATGAGTACATTGTAAATCTGAAGTGTTTCTCTCTCTCTGTCTCTGTCTCTCTCTCTCTCTCTCTCTCTCTCTCTCTCTCTCTCTCTCACACACACACACACACACACACACACACACACACACACACACACACACAAATGCCATACACATAGACTTGGGAGTTTTCCCATCCCATCATTTTTGCAGATTTTGAAATTGAGGTTCAGTAAAAGAATGTCAGGGTCTGGGTAGAGTTGGGCCTTCATGTCTCCACAGTATTTGTTGGATTGCCTCCAGCTAGCCAGTACAATATGAGGAATGTCATTTAATGTATATGACATTAATACTCTGGTAGTTCTGAAGGCAGGAATTTTTACCTCTATTTAACAGAGAAGAACACTGAGATTCAGAGTAATTATTTTACACTACCTTGGTAAGCAGCAAAGTCAGGATTAAGCATGATACATAAAAATTCTTGCTTGTTTAAAATATAGAGTATTGTGCCTTTGACATGTTTTTGGAAATCTGAAATAATAAATAAGGATTCTTTATCTAATATTTTATTGCTGGAAAGAAATTTAATTATAGCAATTAAAATTTCCTCCAAATGTCTTTAAAGATACATTTTAGAAAAGAAGTATTTTTCCATTTATTTAAAAGTGTACATCTTTTCCTTATTGTTTTCTTTGCCCTGGGTTATATGCCACTGGAAATATTTGCCCTTCTTCAGCAATCCCACTAGTGTACTTAGCAGAATTGCATGGCTCTCTCGATGATTTGGGCAGTTCTCTTTGAGCTTTTCTTTATAGTTTCTTACTTTTGCTACAGGAACACTATTACCAATAATTTATATAGAAAAAATTTTAAGTGTTCTCAGACTTCACAAATAACCTATCAAATCATACCAAATAGGAATGCTCTACTTTTGGATAGCAGGAAGAACTGTATCTATACCTTAAATTAGGATTATTATCATTTATGTTTGCCCAAGTTAGAGGGGAAGGAATACAGAATTGAGACTACAATGTCAGTCAAATTCAGATCTAACCTAGAGGTTGTCAATGTTTTTTTTCAACTTTCTTAGGACTTGTATAATGAGAAATATCCTTTCCCACTAATGTGCCATAAAATGGTGCCTCAAAATCTCTCCTGGATTGAATGTCACTGAACAGTTTCCTGGGTAACTCTCAATTCTTGATCAGTCCACTCATGTTTTTTAATTAAAGTTAGTCCTGGTGATACCATATAGGTCATCATCTCCACTGCTATGTCCACACCACAGAAATCATAGTGAAAGAGTGTTAACGTTTTTTTCCTGTACCAGCCTTTCCACATGCACCCTCATGGATGGGGACATCACCATGGAGACATGGCCTTACAGCCCATGTTTGAGTTGTAGAAGAGGGCATTTAGATCCGAAGCAGTTTAGTGTTTACTAGTAAGGCTTTGTTCAGCTCTGAATCAAATGTGCATCATCTCTGCCCCTTGAGGAATTCAATCCACAAGCCATATTAGATTGATTTTTACATTTTAGAGACAAAATGTACCTTAGATATTCACTAACACAAGTTTTGGGTTACATAGATGAGTGAATCCTAAGTGTTATATATTTAAGTAGTCATTTACTCAAAATTCAATCTACTATAATTAGACTATAATTCCCAGATCTCTTATATTGAGTGAAGTATGACTTT
The DNA here is from genome assembly GCA_004024925.1 of Scalopus aquaticus. NCBI lineage: Eukaryota > Metazoa > Chordata > Mammalia > Eulipotyphla > Talpidae > Scalopus > Scalopus aquaticus. The sequence continues at coordinate 27,826 of PVIJ01003246.1, forward strand.
TATCTTCCAAATCTTATAATTTTAGTGTTTCTACATTCTTACTCTTCCCTCTTCTCAACTGTTTCAGACATTGTCTAACAATTACCAACACTAATTCTTGAAAAACTCTGATTTCTAATATTTTGAAGGTATCCCTTAGATGGATTTTAACATTTTAACAATAAAATTCAGACTTTTTAAGAGTCATCATTTTGATCAGGCAGCTTCCTTTACTAGAATACCACATGGGCAACTTAGATACCACACTAAGTAGGAAGTACATACATAAATGATGTAGTTAGGTCAAAAGCAATCATGTTTTAGGAGAGCAAGTGAGATATGTATACTCCTAGGAAATGAATCAAAAACCAAAGCTATAAAATCATCCCCCATGTATTTGTGCACACATTTTCATCCTATCTGGCTTTAGAGAAAATAAATATAGCATGTCAGCATCTTGTCAGAAATACAGCCAGAACATATTTGTTGTCAACATCCTTTAGAGCACAATCCCAATACCCCTAAGTATTACACAGGCTACAGAGTTGAAAGCATCTTCTCCCAAGGCAATCAGGAGCTCAAATTCTAATCTAAGTTTCCCACTCTCCTAAAGACTAGCATGGCTTTGAAGCTTGGGAACCCAAGATGCTGATCTCATTCAAGTATTTCATATGACCATATTGCTTAGAAAACTAGAGAAACTGGTTGTTAATCAATGAGTCTCTGCCCATTAGTTTCAAAGTATGTGTCTTCAAAAGATAACTGTGTCAAGGCCATGTCTCCATGGTGAATGCCCCACCAGTAAGGGTACATGTGGAAAGATTGGCACAGGACAACTGGTTGACCTTGTTTCACTATGACTTCAATGGAGTGGGTGCAGCAGTGGAGATGATAACCTGGATGGTATCATCAGGATGAATGTTAATTAAAAAACGGAGGTGATCAAAGTTAGGTGCACCTATACCACACTAGATTTGGGGGAGCTGCAGTGGCCCCAACACCAATCCCCTGCTTAGTACAAATACAGAGTAACAATGTGCAACACAACAATGAAAACGCCCATGATAAAAACAATCAGCACACACTAAGCAATTACTCAGTACTCATCACATGCACTACGTCATTTAATCCTTAAAATCCTGAAAAAATACTACTCTCCTCATTTTGAAGAGAAGGAAGCTGAGGCACTGGGAGATACATGATCCAAGGCTTACCAACATACCTCCACTGGTAAGCCCACAGTCTTGTAAACCAGTGGGCATCAACAATAGAAATGAGGTTGTAACGGGGAGAAGGGATGGGTGGGAGCAACAGGGAAAGGGGTCTAATGAGTACTGTTGGGGGGGGGGAAACAAAGTTGCTGACATTTGATAAACTTGGAAATTATGAAAGCATTGGCAAAACTGCTTATGTTTCATTGTCAAATCAGAATTCTGCATTGGTCTTATTTTGTTCTTGTGTTTGTGTTGATTTTGCACATGGTGCAAGCAACTGATTACTTATGACCAGTTATGTTTTGAAATACATACTATTGTTATTTACCCTTTATATTTTTGTTAGAGCATAATTTTATAATTACATAGAAGGGTAGGTATATTATCTGTTGATTTTATTTTATGATAGTAAAATAGGTTGCTATATTATATTTATATTAAGGGAGAACACAGGTCTGACAAGTTTGAGTACCACTGATTTAAAAAGACCATACTGGGGCTTCCCTGGTGGGGTAATGGGTTAAGTCACAGCACTGTGAAGCTATCCAGAACCACTGCAGCAAGAGTTCAACACCCAGCCAGGGAGCATGCCACATGGCGCAGCTGACCTTGCCTGCCTCACCCGCTATTCCCCTCAGCAGTACATTTCAGTGGATCTGCCTGTTCTGCTCCCCACTCTGTCTCTGGTGAATCCTCTCACCCCTCCCACCCCACACCTTTGGCCTATACCCCAGCTTGTATGCATAAATAAATAAATCTTTAAAAAAAAATAAAATATAAAAATAAAAAAAATAAAAAGACCGTACTAAATCTTTTAATGCCAGTATGATGAAGGGAGGAAACTGATAGGATAAATATAAACAAACAAACAAAGTTACCTATTTACAGTCACAAGTCTAAAGAAATAGGATATGTAAATTACATATCAAGTGAATAACGCAGTTTATTGGATTTTTTTACCAACAAGGAGATGACTAGAATAAAGACAGTGAATGACCAAAAAAAAAAAACAAAACCCAACAAAGTTCACAGTCACAAAGAGCCTGTGATAGTGCCAGAAGTTGAATCCAGCAGTCTGACTGCCAGGATGTCCCCCTCAAACTCTGTGATATTTGCAGTGAATTCCACTGAAGTATCTGAAGATGCACTAACACCGATCATAATGAAAAGTCATTTGTCTTCCTATAGCCTAACCAAGAGGAATTCAACTAAAAAACCATTTGATATAACTGATTGAATTCACTTACTATAATTAAATTTAATTTTGCCTACTATTTACCAGTATACCTCTGCTACTAAACCCCAGACCCAGGTAATCTTTCAAAAATTAGCAAAAGCTTTCTGCAGAGAACAAAGCCAAGAAAATTGATATACGACTACAGCAGAAAATTAACACAAATTTGTATGTATTTACAGCTTTCTATAAATATACTTAGCTGAATAGCAAAATGTGGATTAATTTTATACTTTGCAAGCTATAAATACCTAAAGTCAGGGGAGAAGCTCTTAGTCCAGCTTGTCTTTTTTAAGATAATGTGATCACCTATAGGACTTTGTGATTTTTTTCAGTTATTCTTAAAATCGCTGAATTTTTCACACAATGAGCAGCATTTATCATGGGGGTTGGGTTGGAAAGTATTCAATAAATAGTTCATGAAATAAAGTCAATCAGGAGAACAGAGAAGAACGAACAAAAGGAAGGTTCTGTGATTACTACTGGATGGCTTCATACCTGGCAAGTATTTGAAAAGTCAACTTTCCCTTTCCTTGAAGGAGAATGTTGAAATATTGAAGGAGAATGTTGAAGACATTTCCTCACCCAACCTCTCTCTTCTAGTCTTCCCTTTGTCACCACAAACCAGGTGTCTGTCGACAGAATGCTAAAGCAACCAGCTGAAAACTGAATACTTTAATCTCCAGTTGTTATTTATTTCCACCCACAATCACCAAAACTACTGGCCTGATGAGTTTTTGGGCTGAATTATCTGATCATTTGAGAGTGCTACAGAGAGAAGATAGTCGACAATAAACTATCGACTAAGTATAAGAAGGTATAGTGGGTTTTTTCCTGTACAAACTGAGGAAAATAACTTCAATTCTCAGAAAACAATTGGAAAATTAATTTCTTGCTGAAAGAGCTAGTCCAGTATTGGAGTAACAACCACCTGTGGCCCTTCACAGCCATTATTAAACTCGAGATTCTCAGCCTTGCCAGATAATTCTTTGTTTAGGAAAACTGTCCTGTGCATTGTTTACCAGCACACCCGAACTGTACCCACTCAGTGCCAGGACCACAACCTCCCCAGCTGGGAAGACCAAAATGTCTCCAGACATTGTTTAATGTCCCCTGAAGGCAACAATCACTTCTGGTTGAAAACTGCTGGTTTAAATTTTTAACTTCCTGAATTTTCTTCTTTCTCTTCTGTAACAAACACATTATGGATGGCTAATTTTAAACATTTTAAAAGTTTAAAAAAAATTTTTTTCAGAGGCATAATGGACTTCAGAGTAATATGAAAATCAGACTCCCCTTTTCCTAGCCTCAGACTCCAGTTCTCAAGGTTGCTTCATGAGGATTCAGGGCAATGACCAATGATAATATAATACTTGAAGTGTTTTTTCACGCTGGGCTCTTTAACCATATTAATCTCTGAATTCTCAGCACTCCACTTTTTAGGTGAGAATGAAGCTCATTAATGGTTTGTGTCAGTTACAGTGCAGCATAAAGACATTTTCATGTTGTGAAAGCATAAAATGGAGGCATTATAAAAATATCACACCTACAGGCAATGAGAACTGGAAGGACCATCCGGGACATTCCACTGACCAGAATTACAGCCACCCAGTATCTTATCAAGCCCGTTTATTGATAAGAAAGTTAAGCACATTTTCTTTGGGTACAACTAGCTGATGAAACCATATGCTGGCAGTTAATAATAAATGTTCTTTGTGGACTCTTTAAATGCTATAGCAGGTGTAGCTTCACTAGCCTGTTGTATTCTAGAAAAACACGTTGATCATGTGAAAACCAAGAGTTCCACAGTTCCCTGCCTTCTCTCCAGTGGTTTGTATATCTAAGAATATGTTTCTCTAGCCGGAACATAAACAGCCTAATATCCCAAGGCACGTCGGGAAGGAACAGGAATGTCTAGAACCTGCCCTCTGACTCATGTGCATGCACCTTTCTCCTGGGCCAACCCATAAGGGTGACATGCTCTGCACACGATGCAGGCACCAGGAATTACTGAAATCTGCAAAAGCAAATGGTATCCTTTCTTAATGTCTGCATACTCCATGACAACAGGTCAGACGCAACAAGACCACCTCCTCCACCACCAACGCCAGCATGTGTCCTGCCAGACCTTTGCCAAGCACTTCACTTTCATTATCCCTTACCCTTTCGGGAGCTCTGTGAGGTAGGTCATATTTCCCTTGTTTTACAGAAAGTTCATAGGGATAAGTACCCTGCCCAAAGGGCTAGAAAACTTGTAATTCAAATCCGGGACCAGTCAGTGCTAAGGCCTGAGAAGCTTTACCACCTAACAAGCACACGGGGACAGAGAGAGTGCTGCTGGCATGTACACTCTCAAACAAAAACCTGACAAAAACCTGCTTTTGGGCCTCCCTGGTGGTGTAGGGGTTAAGTCTCAGCACTATCACTGTGACAGCCTGAGTTCGAATCCTTGGCCAGGGAGCTAACCCATATGATGCAGCAGACCTCTCCTGTCTCACCCGCTGCTCCCCTCAGTAGTGTATTTCAGTAGATCTGCCTGTTCTGCTCTGTTACTCTGTCTCTGGTGAATCCTCTCACCTCTGGCCTACACCCCAGTTCTTCTATGCATAAATAACCTTAAAAAACAAACAAACCCTGCTTTCTGCTAAAGAATGGGAAAGGGAAATGGGATAGTCTAGGTTCATGTCATTTTACTCTTGAAAGGCAGAATAAGGGTGAGGAACTGGCTGTCTATCCTGGGCACGACCCTGTGACCTGGCTTGGAAAGAATGGTCATCGTGGCAGGAACCTTTGCTGTACAGACACACCTCGGAGGTACGGCTGGTTGGATTCCAGACCACAATAGTGATTATCACCATAAAGTGAGTCACACTAATTTTTCTGTTTCCCAGAGAACTGTAGTCTATTAAGTGTGCAATAGCACGATGTCTGACTAAACAGTGTGTATGTGTTAAGTAAATGTGACACGGTGACACAAAGCGAGTGTGTGCTGGTGGAGAAAATAGTGTGGGCAACTTGCTCTCTGCGGGATTGTCACAAACCAATTTGTGAAAAAAAATTGCACCAAGCGCAGCACAATAAAATGAGATATGCCTATCTTGAAAGTATACTAACAATTTCCTTTAATATTAATTGATTCTTCTCAAGAGAAGCACAGCTCCCGATCAGATGTTTTCTCGTCTCAAAAGCTACCAATTGAAACCTTCCTGTTAGTCATTAACCACAATACTTATAAAAGGAACTTTTTATTATTACTCAACGATTAACACCTTACCACATACTGCGTCAGAGTTCTTGGGTTTATCACTGAGAAGCTCTAAACTTCCACTTGGCTGCTGAGGTTAGAATCTTGGGAGTCGGCCTCCCTGGTGGTGCAGCGGTTGAGCGCTGCGCTGTGGAGCTGTTGGCAGCACACGATGCAAGTTCGACGCCCAGTCGGGGAGAATACCACATGGTCTGGCAGACCTCTCCTGCCTCGCCCGCTGCTCCCCTCAGCAGTGTATTTCTGATCTGCCTGTTCTGCTCCCCACTCTGTCTCTGGTGAACCCTCTCGCTGCCCCACACCTCTGGCTTGTACCCCAGCTTGTATGTATAAATAAGTAAATCTTTAAAGGAAAAAAAAAAAAAGAATCCTGGGAGTCATCCTAATCACTGCCCTCTCCCTCACCCAGCCGGTCACAAAGCCACCTGGTCTACCTTCTAGCTGCTAAATCCACTACTTCCTCAGGCCCTCATTAATTCTCACCTGGGTCAGATCTCTCTCAATAGCACTTTTTCTCTAGATTTCCTCTTCAAAACACGTTCCAAAATACAGCCTGAATGGTCTTTCTCAAACATCGATCTCATTTTGCCATTACTCTGCCATTTAAATGCATTGGTACCCCACCACCTACTCTTCAAATTCATGAGCATCTCACGCAGGCTATCCAAAGAATACCGAATATATTCAAACAGGGCCACACTCCAGCCACATGGTATCTTGTGCAATTTAGACAAGCACCTCCTTCTCCAGGTGGATGCAGCTGCTCCAAGGAGCAGTCTGGAAAGAGTAAGTCCTGCCACATCCCATTTCCACCCATCTGTTAGCAGGTAGAAGTGGGAAATCAATCCTGCAGCCCCAACTTGAGGTTCTGTTCAAGCACCTCTTTGTTTCTTTGGTCTAGAATGCCTTTTGCCACTAAAATCACCTTCCAAATGCCCAGTCATCCTTCTGAAAATTAAGGCAATCATCCTCCTACAAGCAGCTTTCACCTACTCTGTTCCAGGAAAACTTCCTCATAGTCTCTCTGTGCCTACAAAGTTTAGGGCAGTGTCTAGGGGAGTGCAGACCCATAGCTGCCGAATGTCAAATAAACCGACACCTCTTACTTTCTCAGCCTTGTCACTGTAAGCCTGGTGACAGGCTAAGAAATGCCCCCACTCTCCTGCCCTCCAACCCCGCCCCCACCCCGACCCCATCCCTCAGCATTTTGGAGATTAGGCCACAGGATCTGCTTCCTCAAATTACATATACAAAGAAGCCAGATCTCATTTAGCAATTATTTCATTAAGGTATGATTAATAAGCTCAAACATCTTGGATTTCAACTTCCTGTCCTTTTCTAACAGGTTCATTAATACAGCTGTCATTGACTATTTTGCTCATCGCAGGATCCTGCCCCCTGCTTTCATCTTTCCCTCCTCCCAGATTTGCTGGCTTAACAAGAGTCATTCAGCTGGATGGTGATTGATTAGAATTTGTGGTATTCTCTGTTTTCACAATAAATATGTAAAAAAAATATTAAAAAATTAGTCATTCTTACTGAAACACATCCTTGATTTCTTATAGTTCTGCCTTCCATGAAATTTTCCTCATTAGACCTAGTTGGTTCTCCTAATTGACTTCTCCCTGATGGCCACACTGACATCATTTACTACTTCACTCAGCTCTCCTGGTCACTTCCTCTTCAAATCCCTCACCAGTTCCCTCCTGATGAGAATCCAAATTCTCTTCTCCTATCCAGGCAGGCCAAAGGGAAAAGAGACACTAACTTTAACTCCCTATCAAAGGCACCTGTATATCTGAAATGTAGTAATCCTTATGAAAAATGTACTTTTCAGTTGGGTGACCTCTTATGAAAAGTCATTTTAGGAAGGCCTGGGCAGATATCACATGTTTTTAATCAGAGGTAGATATTGTCTTCCTGCTACCCTAGAACTTGGCTCAGAGCAAGTTCCTGCTGAAGGGGTGAGGTTGGACCAGATCTTCCTGGGCTACAAGCAGAGCCCTTCAGGTAGCTGCCTGTGAACTTGGAGGTGGTGTTAATCAGGAGATGAAAGCTTCCAAGGGCATCTGGAGTGGCCCACAGACACACTCAAGTGGATGTGGGAGAATAGGAACTTACAATCTTGGGGACAGTATCTTGCTGTTGTTGCAAATGACACAAGTTACATTGGACTCACAAAGAAATTTAAGCAAAAATGAGGATTTCTTTCAAAGGTCATGGATGGAGATGGCTTCAGGGATTAGAAAGATATTGTTACGTTCTCCCTCATTCCCATCCTATCAGGCACCATCTCTTTTGATATGTCTGTCTGTCTTTGCCAGCTCCTGCATATGTATCTTTCTTTTTCTATAACAAATAGTATTCCTCTTCAGTATTGTGTTTGATTATGTGTCTTGGGGGAGGGGAGGTATAGGATATTCAGAAAATCACCACAGAGCAAAGAAATGTAGGTCTATTTAATCCCATATTGGCCATTCAAAAGAAAGGCCTACCTTTATATGTGAAATATGTGTATAAAACCTCAGTAGAGGACTCTGATTTGCATGGCGTGGAATGTTCATCAAAGACTGACCTTTACGATGGTGTACTCAATGGTCACTGCCTCCTGATTCCTTAAAAAAATAATTTGGTTCTATCACAGTAGCAGGTGACAATGTGCTCAAGCAGGTGGAGCCTTCCATAGGCCCCAGAGAGAAGTCATTCAATCCTTCATGGTACTCTGACTCTCCTGACAGTCACTAGGGCTGGCCATAGGACATTTGCCTAGAGAGCTTGTAGATAACTAATGAGATCTGACCCAAAGGAAAGTATGCCGGAGGGTTTAGAGAACAATATTCCTTATTCTTGACAAAATATACAAAACTGGGAGTCCTTCTTGTCTTTGGACAAAGCTGGTGAGGACATGATACCTGCAAATACAGCGGCCATCTACTTTACGAGCAGTAAATCTAAGGATGAAAAGCATCGTGCTAACCATGGTAGAATGGAAACCGATACATCTGGAGCCTTGCTGTCATCATTAGTTCTTTATTCTTTAGTGTCTCACCTCATTTGTATTTGTACAACCACCCAACAAGAGACTTTCATCAATCCTACTTTTCAGATGGGTAAATGAGGTAGAGAAACAATAAGTAATGTATCCAAAATCACAAACTCAGCAATATCAAGACACACACTCAGTCTTCTCATACCTTCTGATTTAACTAGTAAGTTAAACTTGGAGTGTTCCTGGCTTCCTGCATTGGATTCCACAAGTTTCTCTCTTATCTTTTCAAAGCACCCTCTTTCTATATGAGATGGTCTAAGTGGGTTTATGGTCACTGTACGTGAATGTCCCCTCAGACATCAGCACTGGCCAGACTCGGGCTTTCTTCCTTTACCCCAAAATAAATCCGTGAGTATCAATGTGCACTTGTCAGATCACTGAGCTCAAATCCCACATTAAAACCCTGCCTGAGTGGAAATCATAATGTTCTAATGCTTCCCCATTTTGTTTCTTCTCCAGTTATCAAATGGTAGGTATAATTTTGGGGTGTTTGGGGAGGCACTAATTCCAGTGTGATATGACTTGTTAATTAAAATATCTACAAGCACCTAATAAGACATGAAGTTGTTAACACTCATACAAATAATTATCCTATTAAATCCTCATCTATAATTTCATCTTTTTTTTTAACTTCAAAATTAAAGTTTTTACATTAAATGACATACTACAATCATATATGTCTTTGTGACTCTGTGAGGTCAGGAAGGCATTTTTATGGCTTTACTACTGTTTATTCATATCACACCCTTACTCCCTCTCTCATTCAACAAATATTTGATTATTTGCCATGCCCCAGGCACTATGCGAGACAACAGGGATCAATAGGTTATGTTCTTTTTTTTCCACAGTGCAATAAAGTATAATGATATGCTGGATCACATTTTTTTTTTTTGTCTTGAAGCATGCCACAAGAAATGAAAATAAGTTTATATGACTGGACCCACCGTTTGCAGGCAAATCTAATGTAGCAACGAAGAATGAAAAGCCCCTGGGTTCAAACCCTTTATCTGTCATAGTATGACTGAGTTAGTTACTGAACTAATATCTTAGTATTAGTTTAACCTGTTGAATGGGGATTAAAATTGCACCTTTCTCATAGGGTTATGATGAGAATTAGCATTTTTATAAATAATTTAGAGCAAAAGTACAATGCTAGTGTTCACCCCAAAGGTAAAACAAATTACAGCCTATTTAACCCACTGATCATAACTGAGCACCTTTGCACCAAGCAGTTGTAATGTGACCATAGGTCAACTTTGGAATGTGCTAACAGGAGCGCAACACTTTCAGTGTTGTGGGGATCAGGGCTCCAGGACTGGGTCACCACTGCAGAAGGATGAGTCCCTGATTATCATCCCTAAGAGGAATTGAGTCTCCACAATCAGATGTTTCTTGTTCATCAAATCCCCAAACTAAAATGTGGATTAAAGATCACTTAAGGTGACTTGTCCTGGAAAATTTGGTTTTTAATAAGCAGATCTTGGAAGAAAGCAGACCCACAACTTTGGAAGAGATCTTATAAGTCAAGCTGAAACTGTCATCCAAAAGTTTGATAACCTCTCTGATTGTCGGTTACACAGCCTCCTGGAACATCTCCATGGAAGATGACCTTTTCCTATACTGATCATTTCTCGTTATCACCAAGCACTTCCTTTCATTTCTAAACCACCCTGCTTCTCAAGCAAGGAAAATCCCAATTCTAAATGGTCTTCAAATACTTGGAGAAAAAGATTCCCTCCTGACTAGTTTTTAAAGTAATCATCATTTGACATGAGTTATCAAAATCCTTGAAGTTCAAAGGAGATCAATAGAATCTAGGCACTCAGAGGAGTGTCCAAAAAGATTGTGTTGAGAGTCTTAGAAAGTCAATCTTGCTTCTGGGCTCTGAAGAGAAGGAAAAGATATTGATTCTTTGTTTTCAATGTATCTATAACAGGCTCCTCCCCATTTCAAATTCTGTGGCTAGAGGGGGTATCCATATCAATACTCAAACATGAGTATGTTGAAGAGTCATGCGAGTTCAGTGAAATTCAACACAACTATTGTAGCTGAAATTTAAACCAAATGTCTCAAAATACACCTGTCCCTAGAGAGTGTGGGCTTAGTACTTGCATAATAGAAACAATAGGGTGGGTAAAACAAGGCCACTTTTAAAAGTAAGTTTTTCCCTCTGTCTGTGTGAAGATACAGCTTTGGAACTTTCTTAGGTGATAGAATTGAATACTTAAGAGGACAAGGTTGGGAATTTAATTCTCATAAGAATAATTAGCTTTGACCTGAACAAAGTTCTCTTCTGTGTGTTCACCTAGTTCTCTATCTTTAAAACCTAGGTAGTGGTAATAATAAACAAATGGATAATAGCTAATAATTATGGAAGACTTTCTATGTGGTAGGCACTGTGCTTTACACAAATTATTTCATTTAAACTTCATAACAGTGCTGTGAAATAAGTTCTCAGAGCACAGGCCCAGAAGCCCTGTGTGGCCAGCCTGTCCTGACCCCTGTCTTGCTGCACATACCTTTGCTCTTTCTCACACCCATCATTTACATCCTCTCAGGGTCTTTGCACTTGCTATTCTCTATGTTCAGAATGCTCTTTTGAGGTTCTCCCCAAGAGAGCCTCAGGTTTCTTACCCCTTCAAGTCTTCCTTCAAATATCACTTTTTTGGTGGAGTCTTCTCCAGCCACCATTTAGAAAATTGCAAAGCCACCTCTGGCAGCATATATACCATACTCCCCTTTTATGCTTTTCCATAGCAGTTATCATTTCATAGCTTTCAACACAATTGACTTAGAGGATTTGCTACCTGTCTCCCTTAACAAGAAACTGTGTAAAGAATTTTATCTACATTAGTTCATGACCCTAATCCCAGAACTGAGAAACAGAGCTGGCACATAGTAGACACTCAATAAATATTTGTTGATTAAATTTTATACATACAATATGCACAGAATGGGCAAATGGTTGTGCTTTTATAAGACAGACAGACTTCACTGGAACCCATGTTCCAGAAGCCAAACACAGACCACGAATTTTTTCATGAGTGTTGGTGGCATAATTAACTTTGAACATCAGAGACAATACGTTCAACCAGAATAGAATCTCGTAAGTACAAATAGCTACTAGCAACCGAGAACATAAAGACGTATTTCCTGCGTGTGCTGCATTCAAGACTTACAGAGTATTAGGCAAAATCACTTGTCATATTTTGTGACTCTACTGGAAGTTTTTATTTGATAAGACTTAAGGGAAACTAAAAAATGCCACACTAAAAAATGAAGGGGATATAAAGTTTCTCATGAAAAGATTTTCCCAGGATTATACCCAGGCAAAAACATGTAATACTCCTTTATAAACGTCATTCATATTCAACGATCATTTCCTAAGTTCTTTTTATGTGGTTACATTTGACTTCCGAACAATGCAGAAATCCAATTTGCAGATGAAGAACTGTGCTCTAAGAGGCTGTGTACCTTTCCAAAATAGCCCAGCAAGGGGCAGAATTTGGAATAGAACATAACTCTTTGTCTGTCTGGAGTGCCTCCCCTTGTACACACAGCTGCTGGTGAGACTTCAGGTGCTTATTTTACAGCGTCTTCTATCCTGAGCAACAAACTCAGTTTTGTAAATAACTAACAGTGCCTTCTCAATTGAAAAAGAAAAAAAAACCTAAAATATTACTTCTTTCTCTTTTCAGATCTGCTACTATACAGATTCAAGGGAGCCATATTTTATCCCATACATTGTCACAGTAAAATTATGTCTTTGTCTGAAGTTCATTTCACTAACTAAACAGCCAGGGTTGTAAAGCTCCCATTATTACAGAGGAAAAATGCAGCTGCTGACAGAATAACGAAGAGCAGCAAATACCAGGAAAATCTCAAACCTCCAACCATTTCTTAACCATATTTTTGCCAAATATTTTTCCACAGCTTTGGAAATTCGTTTTCACCTCCACCCTTTTTCGAAAGAATTTTACCCTGGGAGAAAAAAATGAAGACCTCAAAACCAAGTACAAATTGCTCATTTAAAGAACAGGAATTAAGGATGCAGGGGCTTTTCTTCTTTAAAAGCTCATCACTCTGTAGAAAGAATCCGAATCCTGTCCTGATTCTTCTTGAGCAGTGGAGCAGTTTTGAGTTTTGTGTTAGTTAATTTTAATTAAAAAAAAAAAAAGTGCCATTCTTGGGAAGCTGTTGCTATGAGACTTCCTGGGCCTCAACAGATGGCCACAGAACGGCTTCAGCCTGAGCTCTGGGCTCTGAAGCCCTCCACTCAGGCATACCATTAACATTCCTGAAATGCCTTCAGAGGCAATGCAGGCCTGTGCCTCAGACAAGCTCACCCATGGCTCCTTGGCTGGCCTCCCTTGTCAAGGGGCCTGCGTTGAAATTTGTTATAAATGATCAGGCCTATCTAGGAAAAAGACTTCCACACGGAGGTGGCTGGCCTCTCTGTTTCGGTTTAAACCAACTTTACCAGCCAAGCCCAGGGGTTTGAGCTGTTCAGGTGAGCACATGCGTATGCAGGCCTGAGTCCATGTGTATGTACCACACTCCACACCTAATTCACTCATTGTTCCTGAGCCTGACACTCCTCCTGGTCACAGTGACCGGTGAAGAGAGCAGTGTGTTTTCCCAATGAAGCACGTGGAGTGTCCAGACAGAACTGCTAAGGGAGAAGTTCAGGATTCCGGGAAGAACAGACAGGGAAGGAGAACTATATGGTATTCGAGTTTCTACTTTCTCACTAAACTCTTGGTGCTGTTGGATAAATCATTATTTCATCACCTTTCTCTTTCTTCCAAATGGGGATAATGATACCGACTGACCTACACAAATCAGATAGAGGAATTAATGAGCCATGATTAACAAACAACTTCGAAATCAGGGCATAAAGAGAGGTCAGTAAGACAGGCCTCCAACACCGATGCCAGGGAAAAGACACACAAGGAACTTGGAGACCAGCTCCTTGGGGTCTAACTGCTGTGAGCTGGCCCCCTGTGCTACCAACAGGGGTCTGTGGGAAGGGTCTCCTGGTAGCTTTATTGGTACTTGAAAAAAGACAGCGTTGCCTTTCAGGGTGGGGCTCATTTAAAATTCCATCTTCAGAGCTTTCGCTTCCCAACCAGGCCTGCTGTATACAAGCAAAGTCCTACTTAACTGTCTCCACCAATGTTCTTTTGATCACCGGTCAGGACATCAGAGCAATCCTACTAGTTTCAGTTCCCAGCAGTTTGTTAAGAGCTTTTCTCCCAGTGATATCAGATGATAAGCCACAAATCCAGCCACCACCATCTGTCGTTCATTTTTGGAATCCAGCGGAATAAAGAAGTGAAATGACTTGAGAATCTGCTAGGGTTCCTGCCTTCCAACACTCTTCACGTGTCCTGAGAAGTAGCATCCCTCCCTAAAATGTGAACATTAGCATGGTTGGAAGTTTTGCATCTGTTTTTTAATTCCCTTTAGAGGTTTGGCCTCATATAGAGTGCCAATTGTTCCCTATTAAGCAGTGACACTGAGACCATCAATGAGAAGCGCAGACGAGGAACCTGAGTTTTTTCCATGTGTCTAGGGCCTCGAAACTCCAGGTTCCATCCTTATAGTCACAGCACAAGAAAGAAAGGGAGGCTTCACCAGCTCTTCAGCTTCTGAGCTTACAGTCCTCCCTCTCCCCCATCAGAAAAGTTGGGGGCAAAGGCTAAGATCTGGAGCTGTCTTGAGGGAGGGAGGGGTGAGAGGGAGAAGTGGGGGCAGGGTGGTGTCCGAGGTAGGCAGCTTTTCATTTGCATAGCTGAACCTTTCAAGCAGAGCCAGTGGGGCACACAATGTGTGTCTGGGAGGAGGCCTCCTAGCATGCTCTATTGTGCCCCATTGTGTCCTATCCGGGACACCAGAGGGGACCCTCACTACGCAGCAGCAGAGGGAGCCTGCAGGCATTCCAGAGCCCCAGAAAAGAGACTAAAAAAAAAGTCACAGGGGAAAAAAATGTATTTTACATGTTTATTCACCCACCAAATCTAACACTTGCATGATAGTGCCCTTGGGATGAAAAATATGTGACTCTGTGTGTGTGTGTGTGTAAAATAATGTGTATAGACACATACTATATACACATATACTATGTAGATCCTCATACTGTTTTAGTTAATGAACAATTGTGTTAAATTACATATTTGGGGATTCCTTGGAACAGGAAAATATATATATATATATACACACACACACACACAGTGTGTGTGTGTGTGTGTGTGTGTGTATGCACACTCTATACTCTTAATTTAAAATATGGGGCTTTTATGACTTTATTCACTTTTCAACTAGAGACAGAAGTTTTTCAACTAGCTCTTCCTTTCTGCACCTTTTTAGGACAGTTGTTTTCATGAATAGGGATTCTTTTTAAAGATGGTGATGAGGGCTTACACGACTTTTATCCTTCTGCATGCAAAAATAACTTGTCCTTAACCCAGGAAATATCTTTGATCTCTATACTTTCTAGGATGTAATTCATAAGCAAAGGTAATTTTGAAATATAAATCAACGCTAAATATTCATTATATAGCTTTCCAATGTTCATTTCTCCTTTAACGCCCTCAGCATTTATAAACCCACATAGTATCTACCTGTCTACCCACCAACTGATCTAATTTTTCAATTATCACCTGCCATTTGTACTATTTGCAAACACATTATATTTTAAATGATTGCTGTAGACAGATGTGATCACATTTCACTCACAGGACAATATAATTTCTGACACTTTTATTCATCCAAGCAGTCTTCTTTAGTATCTATATTGAGTTTTACTAATATTAACTAAGTTTTACTATCATTAACTAAAACATACTAATATGTTCATCTTTTTAAAGTAACATATTTTTATAAAAGACAAGTTAACAGCTGAGAAAGATGGAAATTTCCAAGTGGTAATACACATTGAAATAAAAAGACATATTTCGGGATGATTATCAAAGATTATAAGTGAATGGTTTCTGAAGGCTCATCCTTTGTCCACCTTTCAGCACCTCTTTCTGTTCTCCCCATTCCTGTTTACTACTTGAACAGAATCATTCAGAATTGGTGAACACCTTTGTTTCAAGAAGGTGTTTATTTATCCCTTTAGAATTAATGAGGTAGGAAAAGCAGTCTCAGGACCTCTTTGGATTGACAAGAGCACCTTTACTACCTGTTTACAGAAAGTTTTCATTAAAAAAATAAAAACTGAAGGCAAAGTCCCTTTCTTCCTATCACAACAAAGCCAGCCAGGGTTTAACCATTAGTCTCAAACCACAAGTCTTTTTGACCACTTGGATACAAAATCCTCCAATCACCTGTTCTGATAGCAGTTCAAGACAGGATGGTGCCTGAAGTATTTGTCAATCAATATACAAGTAAAATGAAATCAGCAAAGAACTTAAGTTTAATCTGAATCATGATTTAGTATTTCCAAGCATCTCAACTGTAGCTCAAGTTGAGGTGCTTGCATTTAGAATATGACTTTCTCCCCAAAGTAAGGATGAAGGAAGTGGATTAACCAAAACAATAAAACCCCCTTGCTGAAATGAAAGTCACTAACTCCTTTATGGTGAACAAACCTTACAAAGAAAAACTGCTTTTACATTTCAAGGGAAAAGTTAAGGAGAGCTTTAAAACTTAGTACTAATAATTAGAGTTAGACTGTAAATTCTGGAGTTGTGTGATTGGAGGGAGTCAAGACATTGCACCCAACTTTATATTATTGTATATGCTAGCACGTATTTTTTTTTTTTGCAGGGAGGGGGGAATTAATTTACTTTATCACCACTTGAGCTTCTTAGCAAAAAGGAAGAAGCAGACAATAATGTGCCAGTTGCCAGCAAAGGTTACAGTAACTTGTCAATTACCCCAGTTGCATTTACATCTTCATTTATTCCTTGCTGTTATTTTGCCAGCACTGACAGTTGAAAAACTGAGTGATGTCATCACACCGGTCTAAAGTGAACAACTTCCCCACCTCTTTTTAGTTTATCTTCCCAATGCTGTTTTTTCTGTCAAGATAAATGTAAAAATAACGTCATCAAGAAATATCTCGTTTAAAACGCACTTACCTTACAGAAGTCTAAGCCAGGTATTTCCACAGTCCTGTGCTGTCTGTCGGACATCACTGCCCAGCGTGACAGGGGCCAATCTGGCCCACCAAGGGGGCTCAGTGGCTTGGGGAGGTGGTTTAGAGACCAGCCAGGAAGGAATCCACAGGAACCAGCTCTAGGAAGGGGAGCGCTAAGACACAGGTGTCTGACACCAGCGAGGCACCTCTGCTCGAGTCTGCAATCAGAGGGCTGCCCTGATTAGCTAAGTACAAAAGGCAGTTCAGATTACTGCCTCCTCCCAACCAATCGTCAGCGGCCGCCTGACAGCAGCAGGCCCCCTGATCTAAGGGGAAGTACCAGCGGCCAGGACCTGAGAACCGGTTCTACAGTGGGTGCTGGTACCGAGACACTGACACATCGGGCCGGGCACTCCTGCCCAGCACCCCAGGGAGGCGTCTGTTGGGCTGTAAGGAGAGCTGTGGAAACGGGTAAACCACCTCCTGCCTTTCCCCAAAGAGTGTCACTGTAGGGTCCTTTGCCGGCTGCATGAACAAGACGCACAATGATGACAATTAGAGCGAAGGTAAGGAAGGAGGAATCGAGTTGGCAGCTTTGGCTGTTGAGTGCCCCTCTCTGTCCTTCCTCTGGCATTTACCAGTCTCCAATCAGACTTCTCTGCAGTTGAATAAGTTCAGTTTTCAATTTGTTTTAGTTTTTGCAAGCAACAATTTCTCACAGAAACTGGAAGGGGAGGGAGAGTCAAATAAAAAGAAAAATCTCTCTGCCATCATTGTTTCCAACAGTAAAATTCAATACTGTAAAAATGCTCGCAGACATAAAAATTGATAAGGATGGTGTTTACAAAAAAAACAAAACAAGAATGAAAAACTGCACTTTAAAATTCAGCACGGTGGAGTGCAGTGCAGCTTAGCTTTGTGGATGGAATCATAACGGTTTCCCAAACTGTAGCCAGTTCAAGGGATATTACTTGAAGCTATAAGCTAAGTCCCTGCAACTGCAATCCATTGCAGCTGTACGGATAAGTAGTGCTTGATTCAAGTTTTGGTATTTGCCCCAGACTGTAGGGGTCAGCTTAACAGTAACCATAGACACAAAGAGAGCAAAGAACAGTGCACACAGAGAAAACGGGCTCCAAGAGTGTTTGAATTTGTAAGCATGTAAGTGTGTTTTCATTAGTTTACAGCTGCCTTGGTGGGAAAAAATAAATCATAAGACCCAGAGATAATCTGTAAACTTCCTTGCTGAAGAATCTTTAAAAGACTTGCGGATTATTTTTAGGTGTGGAACAGAGAGAAAAGGAGCATACACACACACACACACACACACACACACACACACACACACACAGAGTATTCTGAAACCACACAGGCATTATAACCTAAATTGTTACAGTAATAATCTCTAGTCCAACACCAAGAAAGTCTAAAGCATCCTCAAAGTTGTCATTGCATTTCAAAGGTGAGACTATTTTATAGAAAGGCTGCTTCTGTACTAACTAGGGAGCCTATATGTCCAGAGTGTTCCACTTGAATTCCAGAGCTATTTATATTCCCACAATGTGAAATCTAAGGACATAGGGTTGAAGCAAGTGTGGGATAGTAACAGTGGTTGGAGTTGGGCAGAGAATCATCTCTCAGAAGAGAAACCTCCCACTAGCTCTTGCACCATGGATGCATTCTTTCAAATGTAGCCCTCTTTCCTTCCAGGAAGGCAAAACTCTTATCCCAGGTTTTATATTTTCCTTCCCTACCCTCCAAACACCACAACTGAGCTTCATGTCCTTCCATCATAGACTCCCACCAAACCAGCGCTCAAGAGCTGCTAGGCCACGAAATTCATTTATTTTCAATGTGTCACATCAGATGACCTCCTGCTGCCGACCATCATTCATCTCCCATGGGAATGCCATCCCCTCAAACCACAG
The DNA here is from genome assembly GCA_004024925.1 of Scalopus aquaticus. Classification (NCBI taxonomy): domain Eukaryota; kingdom Metazoa; phylum Chordata; class Mammalia; order Eulipotyphla; family Talpidae; genus Scalopus; species Scalopus aquaticus. The sequence goes on from PVIJ01003246.1 coordinate 46,578, forward strand.
AACATTCACGGGGGCTTAAGGGGAGTCAGGATTCTGCTTCCTGCTCATTTCACCAGCAATTTCCTCATCATCCAGCTCTGTCCAACCTATGCTCGCTTCAGATCTACCCTCCTCCACCTTCCCTATGACAACGCCCTCAACAGATTGTTGGTTCCAGGAACTGAGTATATTGTGGATGTCCTCAGGGGGTGCCATGTGACCTTAAAAGAAAGGATTATCTCTGAGATTCTTTAAAGAAAACCAGCAGTCAAGTAAAGAAAAGCAATCATAGTGAAGCAATTAAATCACCTGTCCTTTCACAAGTTATGAGATGAATAAGGGAACCACAGTTATATTTGCAAAGAATGGATGCCTGTGTCCTATTAGATTAAACCATAAGATATTGTCGATATCTGACAGTTTTTAGTCTACTACAAAGTAATCTCATGTGATTCATTGAACTCTAGCTAAGACCACACTACTACTAGTTAACTATGTCCTATGTCCATAGTTACTATGTTACATTCTTTAATAACTATCATTGCAATTTCATAAGGCAAATACTGTAATGATTGTTCCAAGTTCACACAGGAGGAAAAGGAGGCTTTGGAGGGCTAAGTAATGTGATACACATTTGACAAGGAGCAAGCAGCAGAGCGGAGATTCACTCCCCACCCAGTGCTCCCGCTTTGAACCACCACACTCTAGAAAGAAAACTTTGAATTCTGACTTTGACATTCACTAGCCTTGTGATCTTGGGCCAATTGCTTAATTTCTCCAGATCTGTTTTCTTTCCTCTGAAATGGGACTGATAAGAGACCCTCTCTGCTGTGGGGCCGAGCATGATGTTCAGTGGCTGGCTCAAAGGAAGAGCTCAAATGTTACCTAATAGCAGCGGTGTGGGCAGGAGCCTCCCTCTCCCACCTTCACCGGGACCTGAGGTGAGACAGCACAAGGTGTGTCTCCCCACCCTCTGGTGGCCTGGTGGTCGCACATGGGTAGAAGGACCATAACCTGGCCTCTTTGAGTCTGGAAGCAATGACCTTCGCAGGCAGTGCTTTGGCACTAGGAAGTTCTTCACGCTGGCAGAGGCAGCACCTCCTCCTCAACTAGAAGAGAGACATCCACGCTCAGGCCAGCCCTCCCCCAACTTAAACCCTGCCCTTAGCCCCGGGTAAATTCCTGCTTTGTTCATTACTTCGTTTCTGTTGGGAACCCGGATGTCCTTCACAAGCATCTTAGACTTCTTGTTTATCACCTGCCTGCGCCTCTGGCAATCAGCTGTAGAGGGTTAGGCAATCCCAGTGTGATGATCTAATCTGAAAGCAGTGTGGCGGAACCCACAGTGCACCCCGAGGAGGGGGCTGGCTTTCCTTCTGATTCTGCCACTGACCTGCTAAGTGACCTTGAACAAGTCACTGATGGTCTCTGGATGCCAGTCTTCACTCTAACCCAGAACATCACCAAATTTCTTTTCAGTCCTAATATCCTTGGTGAAGGGAAAAAATATATTGATACTAGAGGTTTTCTGTTTGTTTTTTTTTAAGAAAGAGGGTCTTTGTTTTCCTTTCTCTAAAAGTTAGTAGCTCATTTCTCAGGCACATCCTGTTTTCTTCTGATTACCTTTAAAAAGTCAAACCCACAGGCAGGCGGGTTTTATGTTTCTCCATTGATAAACTGCAGACCCAGATAGTTAGCCTTGATTTCAGAACACCAGATTTCCACTGGTATTTTTCCTTAATGATTTGCACATGTCCTGACGGGTGGTGGTTTGTGGTGAGAGATGGGGGTCAATGGAGAGGAAGCTGCACACAATAATGAAGAAAATGTGGTTTCCTTACTCATTTTCAGTTTCTTTGTACCTGTGTCTGTCCTTAACAGTTAACACTGTTCTCCAGCAGTTTCAGGTAGACTCACCCACCAGGTAAGGCAGATTTGGGTGCCTGTAGGGCATGTACTTGTCAGGACATGTCTTTTTATGATATGCTCCAAAAACTCAAAGTATTTTCATGGAGTACATTTTTAAATATTAAAAGTTTGTCCTGGGCCTCCCTGGTGGCATGGCAGGTTAAGGCGCAGAACTGTGAAGCTATGCAGAGCCACTGCAGCACGGGTTTGATGCCTGGCCAGGGAGATTACCGCATGGCGCAGCAGACCTCTCCTGCCTCGCCTGCTGCTCCCCTCAGCAGTGTATTACAGCAGATTTGCCTGTTCTGCTCCCCACTCTGTCTCTGGTGAACCCTCTTACTGCCCTGCACCTCTGGCCTGCATCCCAGTTTGTATGCAAAAATAAGTAAATAAATTAAAAGAAATGTTTGTTCTGATCATGGTTGAGTCCCAAGCATCTAAAGCAATGATCATGTAGTAGATGTTCAATAAATAAGTTAAATGTCATAAAAACATGTAAATGACTCAGATGGAATTGGCACCATGCATATCTACTTTTAGAAATCACAGTGTCAACAGAAGAAGCATGGTAGAATAGATGACACCAGCTAGGAGTTTCAGGCCACTGTGCTTTCTGCACATCATCCAAGGTGATGGGTGATGATGATCTATAAATAAGTTGAAAAATATAAATAAACTTGTGTGTGATTCAGAATAAGTTTAATCCAACTTTTGCAAACTCCTGTTTAGAAGTTCCTGCCTAAAGGAGAACTAGAGAGTGAGCCTGCCAAGAAACTTAATAGGTTCAGAGTCTCTATTCTAGTCCTTTTTCATCTTATTCCATGGCAAGTTGTATTTGTGGTAACTCCAAGTGTCTGAAGAGTCAGATCCTTGAGGGTCTTCTAAGGAAAATGGACACACAGCAACTGAGCCCATGTTCACTTTGTACTTGATGAACAATTTTTACTCCAGTCTGACTGCATACTGACATCAAGGTTGATGAGATAATGCCCAAGGGCCTCTTTGTGTCATAAAAGATGTCAGTTAAGTCCAAAGTATTATTATGCAGTACTTCTGCTGTATAATATTGTAGGACAGAAACCACTCATGATACAGAAATCAGAAGGCCTTCTAGTTTTTTTAAAATTTTTTTTTAAGATTTTTTTTTTTTTTTGGGGGGCCTCCCTGGTGGCACATCGGTTAAGTGCTGCGTTGTGGAGCTGTCGGCAGCAGCGATGCGAGTTCGATGCCCGGCCGGGGAGAATCCCACATGGCACGGCAGACCTCTCCTGCCTCGCCCGCTGCTCCCTCAGCAGTGTATTTCTGATCTGCCTGTTCTGCTCCCCACTCTGCCTCTGGTGAAGCCTCTCACCACTCCACACCTCTGGCCTGTACCCCAGCTGTATGTATAAATAAATAAATCTTAAAAAAAAAAAGATTATTTATTTTTATGCATACAAGCTGCGGTACAGGCCAGAGGTATGGGATGGCGAGAGGGTTCACCAGAGACAGAGTGGAGAGCAGAACAGGCAGATGGACGGAAACACACTGCTGAGGGGAGCAACAGGAGAGGCAGGAGAGGTCTGCCGAGCCATGTGGGAATCTCCCCAGCCAGGCGTAGAACTCGAGTCACCGCTGCCGACAGCTCCACAGCGCAGCGCCCAACTACTGCACCACCGAGAAGGCCCAGGCCTGCTAGTTTTTTACTGATGATATTTCGAGTGAGAACCACAGTTTTCAAGTTCAGTTCTGATTGTATTATCTCTGATCCAAGAGACTAACAGGCCTAAAGCCAGCTTATTACTCAGTTCTTTTTCCTCACCTTGAATCCTCTAATTCTTTGGGGGAAATTCAGGAATGTCTGTGGTCAGAGGGTAGTAAATAAAAGCATGAATTCAGTCATCCCTTCAGATTCTGACCATCCCAGATAGGGAAACTTCTTATCATTTGTGCTAAGGACAACAGGTAAAGGAATTACATTCGGATTCACATTTTACTGTTGGGGGTGAAAAGAAAACTCTAGAAAAAGCACATTGTGGAACACAAATCACAGTATTACTAATGGTTCAATCTCAAGGAAAATCTATGCAGAAATATGTAGAAAGTGAAGACGTGTAATAATGAATCAACTATCGGCTACATTAACATACCTAAATGTACCGAGTGACCTCGCAGGGTGCCTACTACATCAAGTAGCGTACTAAGTCCTTTACGTATTTTGTTTTAACTCTTCCAACAATTCTACTAGGGAGGTACTGTTATTACACCCACTTTAAAGCAGAACCTCAGGCACAGACACTTCAAACTTGCCCAAGATCACAAAACTAACAAGTGGTGGGAACAGGATTTGAACAAAGGCAGGCTGATTTCAAAGGATGTGCTCCTGAACCCTACTATATATGTTTGATTTGTGACTTAGAAATGGGAGATATACGGCATGCCCAGTGTTTAGGAGTTCAGGGTTTTTTTCCTGGCTAGCAGGCTTCTTGTCCAAGAGAAAATGTCAAGTGACCCGAAGGCACATATCAGCAGAGAGGATCAGCTGAATGGCGCCAGCCAGCAGTAACGAGAGAGGCTGTCACGCAATTAGCCTGATGATAATTTGGTATAATAAAACCTGCTTCGAATCATAGTTTAAACGAACAGTGGGACGGACAGTTTTTCTTTCGTTTTCTGAACCCTCCATCTGGTGCTGTAGTAGAAAAAGGCAGGTTGAATCACAGCAGGGCTGGCCAAATCATGAGCTTTGACATGAAACGTGACTGGAGACATATATAAGAGGGCAGGCAGCACATCGTGTAGGGTTTTTCTGAAAGAAAGAATTGGGTTTAAATAATTAAATAGGGCCTCCCTGCTGGTGCAGCAGGTTAAGTCACAGCACTATGAAGCTGTGGAAGCAGAGATGAAGGACGAACTGACTATAAGTTGTACTTTGATAGATTGTTCCAGGTCAACTCCCCTATTCTTCTCCCCTCACCTAATTAACTGTACATCTCAGTGTCTTTTATTCACATAAGTCTTGCCTATCTTTATTTACCTCAGCTAATTTCTGGGGTCTATCAGAATATTACCTTGAAAAAAATACAAGATAGGAAGCAGATTTGGATATGGTTTCTCTTTCTCGGGAAATTTGTGCAGCATGGAGATGGTATTGTAACATGGTGGTTACAGAATTTTCTGTGAGAGGGGTTTCCTGGTGGCCACTGGATCATGAAGGAGTTGCAAAACATCACCTTGAAACTGTGATGTGCTTAGTAAGTTCTTCTCTAAAGATGTTTTCATTCTTTAACAGGATTGAGAAATGATGCCTTGTTTATATTAAAGAATTTTATTTTATTGGGTGGGCAACTATGTATCAATGGCAAGTAGAAGGGGGTCCAAAGCCTCCCTCACTCCCATTGCTGCCTCAAGGGAGGAAGGACTCATTAACTCATTTTCAAATGACTGGAAGAATCCAGCAATAAAGGGACCTAGAGAACTTCCTATTCAAACCAGTGGATGGGTAAACTGCCAGCTGCTCCCTAGGGGTTCATCCTCATGGCTGATAGAAGCTGAGGCTTTGTCAATACTATTTATGTAGATGTCTATAGACTACTAGGAGTTAATTTACACCAAAGATTTTTTAGTCTGAGACCTGCAAAAATTCCAAGTATATATTATCTTTATCTTAATAGCCACACCAAGATCAACTATCCTATTCAACTATGCTATTTGAATTCTAGAATCAAATCTACTTGACCAGCTGCTTCTTACACTTTAGATAGCTTAGAAACTCAACTAAAATCTGGCATAAAGTCCCCAAATTTATCAAGAACATCTGCTTCAGATCTGAACTCTGACCTCTCAGATTATATTCCATGGGTTAATTTGAGTTAGCCACTCAATCTTTCCTCAAATCAATATTGTTGCCTAAGAATTAAAGCCATTTTTAACTCAAACCTTTAATCTTTGCTTTAATCACCAAATTCTTTTTTCAAATTTTGTTTCCTTCCCAAAATTTTTTAAATTGTGAAAAATACTCATAACATAAATTTTGTCAACTTAGTATGTGTACAATGCAGTGATGTTAAGTACATTCAACATTGTTGTGTAACCATCACCACCACCCATGGCAAGGACTCTTCACCTTGTACAACTGGAACTCTATACCCATTAAACAATTAACTCCCTGGTTACCTAACAAATGAGCCAACCAACTAGGAGAAATATTTGGTCTGTTTAACAAAACTTTAGACTTGAAAACCATAAGAGAGGAGTGAGAGAATTTGCTGAAATTGTTAGAGTTGTAGTTCCTTAGGCATCAGTATCATTATAAGCTGGAAAGCTTAGTAAACCATCAATTGATTACTATACCAAAACCCTCGAGTTTCTGATTCAGTAGGTCTAGAGTAGGGGTTGAGTATTTGCCCATCACAGGAGTTCCTGGTCAGTGATCACACTTTTGGAAAGCACTGTAATGTAGGATTATGACTAATTAATTACCCAATCCAATCACCCAATTTTCCCCATAGTGCAAAGACGATACCCCTTCTGCCTAAGGGGTCGACAGGAGTCTTGCAGTTATAGAAAAAGAGAAGCATAGAGCAGAGTAAGAAATAACAAGAGTCCAGCCCATTATATACTACTGTATTATGGGAATGAGGGAAAGAATGGTGCTAATGCACATTCTCTGTTCTGATTCCACTCCTCTAACTTCATGGAGAAGAAGGTAGGGTAAGTGAGAGCAATGTCCAGGGCACAGGACCTCTTGGCTCCATCTTTCCAAGTGAGACACCAGGAAAAGTTGATTATGGGAGGATCGGGCCCAGCATAGTTTGGCCAGACACTGGTGGCAGCCATTAGACTTGGAATGAAGCAGCTACAATGTATGGGGGTGACCGAAGGCCGAGGTTTGGTGTAGAGAACTTGTCAGACGCTAAAGTGACTAAAGCTAATGGAAATGAGCAGAGGCTGAGTCTGCAAGTGGGAGATTGCCAGGGATCCACAGGGTGTCACTCAGGCCAAAGCTGACCATGGATTCGGCAGCTGCAGAAGTCAGTGGTGGAGGCTAGCAGTGACCGAGAAGACCAGGAGCAGAGCCAGCAGACAGGGACACCGCGCCCTGGGCCCTGCACTCACCACTGCCCCAAATCCCCAGACATTATTTTGGCAAAGTAGCTGGGATGTGGAGATAGAAGATGATGTCTCAGAAAGGGAGCATTATTTTAAAGACTGGGTATTACCTAAGGGACCATTCAAAGGATTAGACTAGGCTAGTTTTTAACTTAGCTGGAGCTAAAAGTTTTGTTTTGTTTCCCTGTTAACCAGAAGTGTGGGTTTGCAAGGTAGACCACATTAAGCTTATTTATTTATTTTTAAAAATGTATTTATTTATGCATAGAAGCTGGGGTGCAGGCCAGAGGTGTGAGGCGGTAAGAGGGTTCACCAGAGACAGAGTGGGGAGCAGAACAGGCAGATCAACCTAAATACACTGCTGAGGGGAGCAGCGGGTTCAGGCAGGAGAGGTCTGCTGCACCATGTGGGAATCTTCCCGAAGGGCATTGAACTCGTGCTGCCGTGGCTAAGGATAGCTTCACAGCGCTGCACTTAACCCGTTGCGCCACGAGAGAGGCCCCAGATTAAGTTTAAAGAGCATTTAGACCCATATAACTTTTTGTACATCTGAGTTTTCATGTAACATATTACCTAAAAGTAGGGACAAAACATTTACTAAAAAATTATTTGTTGTTTAGCTGATATTTTAAATTGGGCCTACTGTATTTTGATTTGCTAAATCCAGCCACTCTACATGGTGTGTACATGTGGTGATCAGGGTGTTAGAGTGTCCCTTCAACTGCACTGCCTATTTCACCCTACAAATCTCAGTCACTAAACCACCTCACTATTGTGTCCAATAGAAGCAAATGATAGAGCTTAACCCCAATTTGTGCATCATGGTTTCAAGCTTGTGTTTATATTCCAGAGACAGTTGAAAACTAGGTTGGGATAAAAGTCACCCTGTAGACTCTGCAAAGGGACAAGTCCATACACTGCAGCTGTACTACATGAAACACTGATCACTTGCTTTTTAGTAAGTTCACAATGTGGAAACTCACATTTGAATGATCACAATACATCTATAAGATGATTTCCAAAATTGTGAAATAAACATTTAAATTATGCTATTGGGAGGTCTCAACTAACTTCTAGCCCTCATCAGCAGGGGTCACGATCACTGACCTGGCTGAAAGTACTGAGAGGAATCCCGAAGGAGCCATACACACACCCACACTCACAATCACACTCACAAACAGACCACACACACACACTCTAACATGTTTAAGGTCAGCCCTGTGAAGCTGAGGTCACTTTGTGTTCCATGAGGTGAAAACTTCTAATGACAAGACCCATCTCTCTATCCACAGATAGCTCTAACCAAATAGTCACAGAGATAACAAAACTGAGAGCTCGTTTACGTTAAGATATTGATAATCTGTAAAATCTTCTAAAATATGAGTAAGAGCTTTATTACCACCAATATTTTATACTAGTGTAAGGTGATACTGTTCTCAAAAGACTTTAACTGTTCTTAGCCATATCTTTGTCATCCAGTTGAGTTTTGAGGGAAAAGGAAATGGAAAGGCAGGTTTGAACAAGGAAACAGCAAAGAGACAGGTGCAAAGGGACAATTCTGAGAGGAGGAAAGATCGAGAGAGATGGGGTGGGGGGCACAGAGAGCAGGAATACTGAAAAGGGAAGAAGCCAGGGAGCTTCATCAGAGCTTGGCCAGAAGAGAGCACAGAGACAAATTTCCTCTTCTGTAGAAGTTGGATTAGAACTCAACTGAGCCAGCCACAGTAGACAAAGTCTTCTCAAAGGACGTCATCAGTCTAGTACTTAAACTCAACATTATTTGTCAAGCATCTACTATTTGGAAGAGTGGTGATAAAATCTCAAACATTCTCTTAAAAAACAATGAGCGCTCCAACATTTCAAAACTAGTCGGGTATTTCACCAATTTAAAAATTACAGAACGAACTGTGAGTAGAATAAAGCAACAGAGTTGTGTTGCTTTGTTGGAGGGGGGAGGGTTGAAAGTGAGGAGCCTGTGCTCATAGCCCAATAACCCTAAAACTCTCTGTCACCTCTCCTTTCTCCTTGTGTTGTTTCTTTCATTTCTATTTTCACTGGCATGTGCACTTGCTCCCATCAAATGAGTTAGACAAGATGGGCAGGTTAGTTTATTTAAGGGAATGTGAAACACCATGGCCGGGAAAACAATGGGCACCAGTGTGTAGTATGTTTAACGCAAAACAAATAAAGCATAGCTGGAACTCGAACTCAAACTCTGGTCACCCAAAGGCTGAAGGACTCACACTAGTTAGGGGGTTGGAGCAACCACAGAACAGCTTCTCTGAGTATTTACTAGCTTAAAAGCTTGGTTTTTTGTGAGACAGACTGGAGTTCAAATCCACACTTCATAAGTGTGTCTCCTTGGCAATCCCCTGCCCTATTGAAAGCCTGCCTCTGCTTCTGTAACATGGAGTAATAATACTACTACCTATTTCAAGGGGTTCTTGTGAGCAATAAATGAGAGGATGAAATGGTTAGAACACCAAAGCTAACACGTTGCGTGCTTACTAGCATTATTATTTAAAGGCAGCAGGCTAACTCATAAATCAAAAATTGATTCCTAGAGATAATGTACATTTGATTTAAATTAATCCACTTCTTCAGACACTACCATGGATCTAGTGTACCTGGTGATTCAGTTCAATTACCTCATGTTTATTCAGGGTCAAGTGCCCCCAATCTGTTATCCCATTTCCTTCATTTTAGAATGTAATCTCAAGAAATTCTAATTCTAATACCATCCACATTGTCTGCACTTAGTGGGCAGGACAGAGTGTACACAAATTATTACCCAAAAAGAAACGACTACTGTAAGGTTGTTCTGAAAATAGCAAAGACAAACCTTTGATGAACTTTTTATTGAAAAGTCCCCATAGTAAACTTGCAACCACATGTAAACTCCCAAGCCTGCAAAAAGAAAACTGTCAGACAGATGGTACAAAACTGAAACATTGTGGGTCTCAAATTCCTGAGCTTACTTTTCTGTTTGTTACTCTCTCATGAAGTGATTTGGAGTTTTTGACCTTTGCCCCTGACTTTGAGACAGTGATGGAAAGGCAAGGACAAATCATGAAGAAAAGGTTGAAAGGGGCCTTCATCCAAACAACTGGGGTCTCGGTAGGGGTGCTGCTAAATGTTAGGGGGCTGCAGTCCAAGGTTGCACTTTACCAAGAGTTCCCACAGATCAACGTGGTCCTCATGCCTCATCAGGTCAGCACTGTTGTTATGAAGGCGTCAGATGTGAAACTGTGTAAACAGAGTGACACAGAGGCCATTTCTGCTTAGTGACCTGTATCAGAAAGGTCTATTTTTAGAAACTGCTGCAAGCTGTAATGCCCTTGGAAAGTCAGGCCTCACACTCTGGCTATTTTTGCATATTTCTGTGCATTTGGGTTGTGTTCAAAAACGTGAAGGAATTCAGAAAAGAAGCACCCCCAATCTCTAATGTTGAAAGTTTGCATTTTGAATTTTAATTCAAGCATCATGGCAGAAAGTTAGTCTTCCACTGAAAGGTAGAACCATGGAGTTCTCAGACATGACAGATCATATCTACAGGGGTCTCCAGTGGGCCAAGGACATAAGGGAAGACCCTTGGAATGACCTGCGCTACCAGGGGAAGGCCTGAGCTCTGGTCTGCGGCCAGCGACATACCTCAGCGGGCATTAGAATCACTGGGCAAGCTGGTGAAAAAGCAGGCTTCCCCCCATAGTCTGATTTAGGGAAAAGTGCAGGGGTTTGCATGTTAAACAGGCATCACAGCTGATCCTGATGCAAGTTCTCTAAAGCTCACACTTTGAAGACAAACTGCTATTGGAGAAGACAAGAAAACAGCAAAGAGGTTGAAGAGAAAGCAGAATCATTAAATAAAAGATGAACACACCAACTTATCTGTCCCTGAAAAGCTATAGATGAAAGAAAGTGAAGAAGAGCATTGGCCTTGGCGTTACTACACACGGCCGAGGGACCCCCTCAGCGTCAGGGACCCTGCTTTCCTCCTACTTCTAGATTGCTGGTCCCATGACCTAAAGCTGAGTCCTTTTATTTCTGGGGGCGTCAACTTCCATAACGCCGACAGGAGTTTCTCCATAATGCCTGTACCCCTCAGAGAGTCAGGAGAATGTCTTCTCTAGTGATCTCTGACACCGCCACCCCCCACCCCCGCACACACAGTTATTTGACACCTACTGTCAATAGTCTCTTTATCCCCTGTTTTTTTGATCCTGGCAAATTTGATTCTGTCTAGTTTTGTTTTTTCACTGGCAGGAAACATTAGCCCCAATCCTCCTTGAATCTTGCAGTTTCACTCACAGTTTTTGGGCTTTGGTACATAAAATAGGGTTCAATGTCAGGAAGCACCCACTTCTCTTCATAATGGATAAAAATACCTCCACTTAACAAGTATTTGCTGAGTACTGGGGCCACATCTGATCAACAGTCATTCACTGATTCAATGATCCTGAGCCAAACCCAAGGCCAAGGGTGTTTCCCTTCATACACGTCTTTATTGTCCTGCATGATTGTCCTCAGTTCCCAGAGGAAAAGAAGAGTGTTGAAATCAGTTGGTCCCTACCCCACTGTCAGGGGCAGGGGTGCAAACCAAGTCCCGCCAGATTCAAAGTCAGCGATCCTAAGCGCCATCAGCACTGCCCCCTCGAGCAGGACTAGCAACAAGCCCAAACCTTCAAATGACAGAGGCTACTTATGCCAGTGAGGTCTGCAGAACTGGGGGCACAGAGAAAAGGGGCTCTGTCATGAGAAGCATCCCAAAAGTCAGGCTCCCAAGATCTAATTCCCAAACAAGGGCTGGAGTCGGCTACCTTACTAAAGGGAGGCACCTGGGCATAAAGGTGGGTGGGAATTAGCTCAACCTATTTCACAGAGTAGAGGGTCCTTCTTTCACGATCCTTCTTTGATGGAGGACACAGGTGAAAAGATGGTCCCTTGACCATAAGGGACAAAGAGGGTGGTGAGGGTGAGCCCGACCTGCTCCCTCCAGTGAACTTTTGAAGAAGTTTTCTTATAGAAGCAACATTGACTTAAAACATGTATAGGTTCCAGTATAGAGCAATATAATTCAATAGTATACATGTGTATATATCACAGTATATAATCCACATATGTTCACCACCAAAGGTCTAGTTCCCATCCACCACCAAACAATTGATCCCCTTTACCCAATTGATCCCCTTTACCCAATTCAGTCAACTTCCCCCATTCTATCCCCTTCCCCCTCCCCCCACCCCCACCACTTGCACTTCATGAGTTTTTAGTTTAGGAAACAGGACTAACCCTCTCTAATGACATCTTTCATACCAGCCAACACTTACTGAGCACCTTTCCACACCAGTGAGGGAGATATTGTGATCATACCCATTTTGTGGATGAAATTCTGGCAGAGGGCAACAAGGCACACGACTAGTAAATGCTGAGAACCAGGCCACCTGACACACAGCCTGTGCTCCTTAAGCCACACCACACACCTGCTATTGGGGACATTTTGTTTTCATTCACAAATATTCAGTGAGCACATAGTATGTGCCAGGAGCCATTCCAGGGGCAAGGAACACCACCCTGCCTAAAATTTCTGCAATTAAGGAGTTTCTATTCAAATGGGAGGAAACAGAATGAGTGACTTTGAGTGCTACTTACAGGTGAAAATAAAAATGAGTGTCGGGGAGGCAAGACAGTGATAGAACAGCATTTTTTAACTGGTTGGACAGGGGAGACATTTGAGCCCTAAGGAAGTGAGAGAGCAAGTCAAAAGGGAATAGTTGATAAAATCGTTAATATATTTTAATACATTTTTTATTTTTTAAACTTAAATAACAAGCAGCCACTAGTAGAAACACAACTATTCACTTTCATAGTTTGTACCTTTAAGTTGTAAGGGTAAAGGAGAAAGGTTATGAAAATGTCTCACTCTGGTAACAATTCCATGAAAGACTGTCTTAGGTGTCCAAGATTTGCCTGTTTATTTACAATCACTCCCTAACAATGGCTAATTCCTAAGAGACACCTTTAAAGAAACATTCCAAAGAATGCTTTTTAAATGCTCCTTAGAATCACAGTTTTCATGAAAACAACACAGCAACCTTCCTACATAAACACACTAACTAAGCAACCTCCCCCCGCCCCCCACCCAGGGGTAATTTTGTACCTCCCACCCACTAAGCAAACACAGCATGAGTAGGAGTTTGACAGCAGAAGGAGGGGGAGCAGAAAAACTGCATTTTCCAAATGCACTGATGAACTGTACTAAGAGATCCGGTAGCTAGTGGAGAAAGAGTGACGTAGGCCTCCAGATCAGTGAACGCTGAACAAACATCCTAGTGAAAGAGGCAACTGGGTCTTAGAGACATAATTTTACTAAGGACTAACCAGGCTCTCCAAAACTGCCACATGTCAGGATGCCGATGGCAGCAGAACCAAGAGGAGACAGGTGGTAACAAATACGTATTTGAAGTCGCCACTTTAATAAGCTATGGTCAAAGGAGAAAGAAGCTTCGTGTAAACTGCAGTCAGGCGGACCAGGCCTCAGGCTGCCTGTGGAAGGGCCTGTGTAAGATTCTCAGAGCTCCCAAACCTATACTTGAAGCCTCTTCCCCAGGACCTAAGTAGGATACCTGCCATCTTGAAGCTGTGATAATTAAACAAGACATCAAACATATACTCCAGCAGAAAAGTGGCAATAAAGCAGCAGAACAGGGTGAAACTGTCAGGCCCTTCGAAGCTGATTTCCTATTAAGGGTGCGTGTAGTGGGCGGTATTTAACAACACTTTCTGAAACCATTCTCTACTCCTGCCTCCCAAGAAATGGGGCATTTGTTCTAAGGCTACACAAAGTTGATTTTTAGGAGTCAGAAACAGCAAAGTGAATGAAACCCTGACATTGTTTTCATGCGCAGGTCTCCACAAAGTGCCCAAGTTCAGTGGCATCAGGTCATCTTTCTCTCACGGTTCATTTCATGGGGGAACCATCCAGAAGTGACACATAGAATGAACGTGGCAATGGGTGATGGGTACTGCTTTACCCACCCAAACTGCTGGAGGACCCCAACACTGGACGACTTGTGATAAACAAGCAATGGCTGACAGCTCAGGTCCCAGATGTTCACCAGGCAGGCCAGAACAGCGGCAGCCCATCGACCACCCCTCCCTGACAACGCCCACTCACCAGCAGTAACATCACTTACTGAGCTTTTTAAAAAGTCACACCTTCACAGAGCAGTAACAAGAGAGCTCATGGAAGAAGGGAAATGCAGGAGCCAGCATGGGGAAGTCTCTCCCTGGCAGATCTCTCTGAACTCTAGACAGCTCTGTAGCCTCAGAAGCAGGGATCTGGTTTCTGCGCTTTAATTTTTTTTTAGATTTCTTTTATTTATTTATGCATACAAGACCTGGGGTGTAGGCCAGAGATGGGGGGGGGCGGAAGGGCAGGGCATGAGGTTGAGAGGATTCACCAGGGACAGAGTGAGGAGCACATCAGGTGGACTGACTGAAATACACTGCTGAGGGGAGCAGCGGGTGAGACAGGAGAGGTCTGCTGTGCCATGTGGGAAAACTCCCTGGCCGGGGATCGAACTCATGCTGCAATGGCTGCTGATAGCTTCATAGTGCTAGGACTTAACCCCTTGCGCCATCAGGGAGGCCCTGGCTTCTGCACTTTAATTCCCTACCATGAACAAGGCTCTGCTTCACTTCCTGCCTCTCTCGGTTTGCCTCCTGCTACCATCCTTAGGTCGCTTCCACTTGGTTATGTCTTTCTCCTACTGCTTGGATTCCACCTGCTCACTGTTTCTCTTCATCACTTGAACTTACAGCTGAAACCAATGGTTCTCAAGCTGTTACACATTAGAATCAGAATTACCCAGGGGCCTTTAAAATTTTCCAGTACAACTTAAGCAAATTAAGTTAGAATTTTGGGGGTTGGTATCTAAACATCCATTTGTTTATCTTTTATTAATTCCCCAGATAATTCCAATGTGTAGCCAAGTGAGAAAGAACAGCTCTCTGCCATTTGATTCAGGAATACAAAATTCCAAGTGTTTGGTTCACATTCTACATAAAATCACCTGAGTGTGAATGTATTTGTTCTAGCTGATGTCCCCACAGTTACAACTGGGGGACCGAATCCCACCACAACTTCTGTGTGATCTCAGGACTCAGACTTGATATTCTAAAGATGCAGACAGATATCTGAGAGCCATTCTTTCAGGGGTGGGCATGGAGTGGAGGCTCCTGTTTGGAATACATTTGTCTGAAGTAAAACCATGTCATCCCAGGAATGAAACCAGGTGTTTTATTGTCAAACCTCCTGTACCGAGAAACAATAAGGCATTCCTTTGTATGCGATGCGTGTTCAGGGCATACCCCATGAGCACATGTAACCCACTGAATAAAAATAGCATTTATCATTATGTGATACAGGGGAAAAAATGTTCTCTTTCTCATTACAGTAAGGGAGTCTTATTGCATACCTCTCAGGAAACCTAATAATGTGTTACATGAATTTTCCATGGGAAGGAACAACTGGTTAGGAAATCAAATACTGTACTTCTAGACAGTGACATTCAAACCTTGGACTCCAGGGAAGCCGAAAACTGCTCTGAGCATGGTACCAGCAGGATTGAAATATCTCCTCAAAGCATACTGAGCAAATTCCCATGATGCCAGGCCTCTTGGAAAAGTTCCTGGGGGTTGAAGGCCACTCCAGCTGCCTCTTTCCCCTCCCCCTCTCAACCATTTGCTCAAGTGGAAAAAATGTTGAAAGGGTAAGTTACCACAGTTCTCAGTTATACTGATTTCCCCTCTGGGGGAGTCTAATCCTAGGCCGTAAAGTGGGATGCAAACTGTACTGAAGTTTGGGATTTGTATTCACATCCCAGGTATTTGCCAGCTCTTTGCTCAAATTAAGAACCGCAAAGAGCAAAAGAGTAAGTGAAGAAGACAAGTGAAGTAAAGATGGAGGTCCACAAGGGGGTGAGAGGTCATCATAAGTGTCAAGGAGGCATGTGGGGGTAAGACTTGAAAAGTTCTCCACACAAAAGTCACAAGAGTGACTGGCCGCCATATTGGTTGAATTACAGCTCCCTTGAGCTCTCCTCAGAGGGCACTGGTGCTGACACACCCCCTTCCTGAGCCTCCACAGAGGACTTTTAGTCACAGACCACAGCATGGGTCCTGTTTTAGATGTTGAGAAGCAATTCTCATTTGGCTTCTGTATCCCAGTGATCAGGAGGTGACACTTGTACTCTGCACACAGAAGCTTCCAGAACAATTTTGCAATTGCCTACAAAAAGATCATTGCTCTTTTTCTATTTTCCCCAACTTCTACTGCCTTCCCACTTGAGAGTTACCTTTTGGCAACAGAATCTTCCCCAGTGCTACATATTGTGCTGTCTAAGAACACCACATTTTCAATTCATTAGACCCGCACCACATGTGTCTATGTAAACTCACCAGTTAATCAGTGGACAAAGATGCACAAGATTAAAGACACTCGTCCAAAGAGTCCCCTTCTGCAGCCCGTGGGTCTTTTTCTGTAGTTCAGCCTCCCACCAAGAAGCTTCAACTTGCTTCAGAATCAAAACGCTCTCTTCTTAAGTTCTCCAGAGTATATGGTTGTGATTTTTGTTCATTTGTTTCCAAAAATCCCCATTGTGAACTTGGGCCAAGTTAGTACTATCCTTTAAAACTACATTTCCTGCGGCCTCCCTGGTGGCACAGGGGTTAAGTCTCAGCGCTATCAAGCTATCACCAGTCACTGCGGCATGAACCAGGGAGCTTCCCACATGGTGCAGCAGACCTCTCCTGCCTCTCCCGCTGCTTCCCTCAGGAGCGTATTTCAGTCAGTCTGACTGTTCTGCCCCCACTCTGTCTCTGGTGAATCCTCTCACCAACCCATACCTCTGGCCTACACTCCAGTTCTTGTATGCACAAATAAATAAATATTTTAAAGAATAAAACTGCATTTCCTCTTAACACAAAGGTTAGCAAAAAAATAAAAGCCTGTATGTACTCATTTGCAAATCTCATAAGCAAATCAAATCAGTGCATTAAGGAGAACAATCATGACAGAATACAATTTTAGGTGAATTTCCATGAGCTGAGACTGTACAGCAGAAGCTCCTCAGGGCATAATGGCGTAATATTCTATTACAATGAAGCATTTTCATATACACTATCTTATTTCATCCTTATGGCCACTAAGTAGGGAAGGCATTTCTTTTATTCTTACCATTTTATCAAGAAACTTAGCCCCAGAGAAACTGAATTGTGTCTGTGACACTACGGTCAAAACAGAGCAGAACCGAGGTGAGAGGGGCTTTTCTCCCCCACATGCTGTTTGCCACTTCACATCTGAGTCCCGGCAACTTGGTGTTTAGTCTGGCTTCGAGATGGTCAATTTAAAATGGAAAAAAACAAAAAAACAAAACAGATGCTGTTTATGCTTTTGCAAAGATTCAACCCTCCCTCCAAACTTTGTTGCTTTAAGAATAGGGAGTCAAGGGACTCGGGACCTGATAGACTATGGTGGAGGGTTATGGGTGCTTTGGTGGTAGTGTGGTGTGAGAACATTCATTTGTAACACTGTGAATGTACACCCCTAAAACATATACTATGTTGTAAATCAACATTAATGAAAATAAACATAATTTAAAAAATAGGGAGTCATATTCAATTGTGTCTAGTCCTCTGTTTTGTTTCTTTATATTCATTCCACATATGAGTGAAACATCCAATATTTGACCTATTTCTGATTTATTTCATTTAGCATAATATCTTCCAGTTCCATCCATGTTGTCCCAAATGGCAAGAGTTCATTGTTTATGGAGGAGGGTTGTGGGTAGGGAGCAATGGCAGATGAGGGCCCAGTGGACTATGGTGGAGGATTATGGGTGCTTTGGTGGTGGGAGGGGTAACATACATCTGAAGAGGAGTGAGCCTATTTCTCTGAATCAAATACAGTGTTTTAAACCAAAGTCGCCTCAAAAAATACAATTAAAAAAAAGAATGGGAATTTTGTTCTGCAAATGGCTTTAATAGTTAAAACCAAACAGCAGATAGGTAATCAGAGCAAATTACTTTGACAACACAGATTTTTAAAAAGGGAATAGAGTTAAGGGAAGGGGAATAACAAAAAGTATGAAGCATGAAAGAAACTCTTTTCTTCCAAAAACGGTAACCATGAGCTAGAAAAGGAGTGGCTATGCAAAATTCTCTCTTTTTTATTAATAACTGATGGCACTGATTTTGCATCCTTTAAGGGAGGCTCAAAAAACATTTGGTTCATTGTCAAATATTCCTTTCAACATCACTCCCATGTGTGTCCTGAGTTACAGCCTCCCAACACAATCAAGACAGAAAAAGGACCAGAGGTCTGACACAGAGGGACAAGTGTCTGCCCCACCCACCCCAGCCCATTCCAATAATGTCATCTCACCCATTTATAAAAAGAACAATTCTGCTAAGCCTCGGAAATGTGGGATGGTTCATTCAGGGGAGTGTGGGCCCAAGGGTTGTGATGAGCTGAATTTCATCACTATTTTTGATGAGAAGGAGGAAGCAGCTGTAAAGCCACAAATAGTTTTATTTCTAGAGGCTGATGGAGAAGCTCAAGTCAGCTGGATGCACAGAACAGTAAAGTGCATTTCCTCTAAATTCCCAAGGGAAGTCCAAGGTCAGTGTGAATCACCTCTTCATTAACACTTTTTCCTAGATGAATAAAAAGATTGGTGTGTTTTCTTTGGTTTTGCTTTTTGTCTGTTTGTTTTTTAAACATCACAAATATTTCTAAAAGGAGAAGACAGCGGGGAGGAGAAGCCAAGAGGCCCCAAGACATGCATGCGCAGAGACCTAGATTCTCAGTTAGGCCACTAGGGTGGCCTGTGGGCAAGTCACTGCGGATCTCTGAATGTGCATCCTGAATTTGCACCTTCTGACATATCCCCCAACCTCACAAGCTAAAAGACACAGGACCTAGAGTTGCACTGGTTTCACCAGCCAGGGCAAGCCATGAAGCTAGGGGCATGCACGCCATGTTTTAGGAAGATGCTTATTATTTCTTACTGATTCAGCTCTCCTTTCTCTTCAATCTCTTTTCCCAGTAAAATGTGACCTCTTCTTCCTGCTCTCCCTTCTGCCTTCTGCTCCTCTTCTCTCTCTCTCTCTCTCTCTCTCTCTCTCTCTCTCTCTCTCTCTCACACACACACACACACACACACACACACACACACATTCAATCAAATAAAAAATAAACATTTCCTTCCAAAATGTCAACTCGTAGAATAAATAAATAGGAAGAAGAAACTATGACAAATTTGCAGAGCTGGCAGGGCGGTTTAGAAGTAAGATCCATTTTGAAAAGGACTCATGCTCCCCGCTCTGCTTCTTGTTCTGAATGAAGAACACTGCCTCGTATGCCCAGAGAAGCCATCTCCCCACCAACCGCTCCCCCGCCTCATATGTTCTAGAGATTAAAGTGGACCTCTCACAAGAGGTCATTTACTTAGCAACTAAGCATTTTATTTTCAGGAAAGGTCATGTTTTCATCACCACACTAAATACTTCATGTGCATATTTCTCCTTCAATCCTTACAACAATTCCCTAAGAGGCAAGAGCTTGGTGGGTTCCGCGACCTGCCCAGGGTCACAGAGCCAGCACCCGATGCCATCACACTCCAAATGCAGGCAGCGCCAAGCCTGCACCACCCTCTCAAGCATCCTTTTTCCTAGAGAGAATGAACCTGACTTTTAAATGGCTTACATAGCCTTACCAAAAAATCTGCCAAGCATTTACTATAAAATATGCAAACTTTCCTCTGCCACACAAGAAATCATTGATACCAAGTCAAATCATTTTTGGCAAAAAGAGTACCTTGATGCAGAAGTTTGGGAGGTTGAATTTACCAAGAAAAATGGAGGGGGCAGGCAATTAGAATCAAGGTTCCAGATCCATTGGTTGCAATGTCATTCTATTGATATCCACTTGCGGTCAGAATCCGGAGTTTAAACTCAGATAAATACATGAGTTTAGATGAATACACAGCAACTAACCTCAACAGTCTGTTCCAAAGGGGAAATGTAAACTCTGATATTTTTCAATTTAAATTTTACGTTATCTGTGAACAGCCATGAGTATTCCCTGTACTAAAAGCACCTTATATCCCCCAGAGGGATGATCAGTTAAACCTGTAGACCCTTTGTTTATTGGCTTCCATTCTAAATATTACCTGTGTCTTAGATATATCTGCCAAATAAAGTCTCTGCTGCTTTGGGAGAAGTTTGCGACATCGAGTTTTGTTTGCATATATCTTCTTTGCTGATTTACATCCTTTGTGTCCTGCTTTGCATTCCAAGAAGGCTTTCCTTCTATAATATTCCTTTGACTGGCAGATGTCTGTTTTCCTTGTGGAAGTTCTTTTCTTCAGTCCACTTCTTATTCAATCATTTCTTATCCTTGGAGCCACCACTAGCTGCACACTTGCTTCTTTTTTCTGAGTACCCCAGACTCACGCACATTTGCTGTTCCTGCAGCATCCACACCAATCCCTTCCCTCCCTAAACTCTGCCTTCTTTATGGGTCAGCAGATCTTCTCAGGTCTTTGACCCACAACTCACTGGAGACAGCATTTCTTTCGTCATTGTAGCCTTTTAAGAAGGTGTTTGTATTTTTGACTGTTTTTGGTCACTAGGTGAGACACCCTCAAAACTTACATAAACACCACTATACCGCCCTGCATTCTTGGCATTTTTATGATACACAGGGAGACCTCTGACATGAGGTGTTACCCTCACACACTCCAACTAACTTCAAGAAAACAAGAAGCAGGTACAGATGGAGCTGCTAATACGTAATGTTCACTATGGAAATTACTTTTCTAAAACAGATTCCTCCCTCCTGAACCCCATTATATCTTCAGGAAGACACCTCAGTCTTTTTTTAAAGTATAGAGATCACTTAGGAAAAGAGGAAAGCTAAGAAATGCACTATCACAAGTTACTGTCATGGAATACTGAAGGAAATAGACTCTCAAGGGCATGGCATGTGCTAAAGCATAAAGGTAAGACAGTTCTACTAAATACAAAACCTGACTAACCCAGAGTGAAGGCGCTTCTACCCAGTTCTCTGAAAGGTAGGCGAGGAATGTGCATCTTCCATGCCCACCACGGCACGCTCATAATCCCCATCTCTAATACGTATGAGAAGAAAGCCTCCTTTCGCTCAGACTCCGAGAGTTCAACTATAAAAATCAACACATAATAGATGAGATAAGACATATTCAAATGGTATCTCAGAGACAAAATGTTTCCCACACCAGAGACAGAGGGTGCAAAGACTCTTCAGTAACCTTATCGATCACATTAGCATGTCTATAGAAAGAATGTGTCAATCAGAACGGGGATTTGGTGTTGACTGGCAGAGAAGAAATGAGGTTAGAGAGGAGCCCTTTGGCAACTTGATTCCCTGCCATCCAGAGGGGAAAGCGGCCTGGGCTCACCAGTGAGAGCAACTATACCGCCTGGCAGCCTGTCCTGAGTGGGAAGATGGGAGAGCTGGCCTTCAGAGCAGGGGCGAGGCCTCAGTGAGGCCCCAAACCTCTTCTCTTCACTCTCAGTCTGAGAGCACCAGGCAGACTGCCTACTTAGTTGTCCCACAGAGATAAAATCTATTGATTCTTGCCCATCGGGACAAAAAATTCTTTTTCAAAATGGGTTAATGTATCAGCACTCAGGTTTATGTTCTTCCATTTCCTGTGACTTTAGATAATGTGGAATAACATCCTAAATTCCACGAACTCCCAGGCATTGTTATGAACAGATCTGGACCTGCAAGGTTGGCAACCAGCTCCTTAATGGTGGTCCATTCACCAAGGGAATAAAAGGGGGCTTTTCAATCACCAGGCAGCCAGCATATTTGGTAGTACAGCAATACTCCTGCATATTACCATGTGCCTCTCTCTAACCCAGTCAAGAATAAAAGTGATCAAATATTATAATCTCCTCTGTACTTACACTTTATCCAGTCAGTGCTCAAAATGTCATTTTGAGGCAGGAATTATTTCCATTTTATAAATGAGAGAATTGAGGCTTAGAGAGGCCTAAAGTCACATAATTTGCAAATACCCACCCAATATCATCTCTGGGTCTGTTTCCTCATCTGTAGTAATCCAAATCTCTGGTCACTATCCTAGAAGGCATAACCAAAAGCTGGCATGACTACATGTCATAGCAGAAACAGGGCATCTTTCTCCAGAGGTTAATCCAGCACCAGAGTCTGGTCGAAACACATCAGGAGTGTGGGTTCTGTCAACAATCCTCAACAGAGTACTGTCAGGATTCTAAAACTGGCTTTGTTTTCAAAACCAAGGTGACTTCAAATCCGTCAACATTCTTCCTGACGCATGGAGTAGCCTAATGCTGCTGAGCCTTCCTGCCCATCTGTTTGAGAAATTGGCGACCACGTTTGGGATGACTGCTTGCTTCACTCCAAGCAAGGTATGGGCCTCTGCCTTCAGTTGCCAATAACAATAAAAACAATAGGAGCAGTATCTGCTGTTACTGTGAGTTCCCTTCTAGTGTATATTTCATTTACTATTTCCAATCACCTTGTAAAATAGGATTTTAACCCACATTTTAAAAGATGAGGATATGGAATATTCAACAACGTTAAGAGGTTTACCCAAGGTGATATGGCTAGAAGATAGCAGCCCTGAAATTTGAAGCCAGGTCTGATCTGACTCTGGCCACTAAGCTTTGAGAGTCTCGGCATCACTGGCCACCAGAAAACCAACGTCTGGTTAGATGACCCTGGGCAGGCCAGACACAGCCCAGCACAAGAAGGAGTCACTAAAGCCTGGGCCATGGAGGGAGGCAATCCATGACTGTGTTACTTAGCGACAAGGGGCTTCTGGTCCCCTGACCCAGGGCTCACTCAGTAAATTTCAAATGAACGCAGGAGTGAATGTCCTGTAAGAGACT
Source organism: Scalopus aquaticus (assembly GCA_004024925.1). Classification (NCBI taxonomy): domain Eukaryota; kingdom Metazoa; phylum Chordata; class Mammalia; order Eulipotyphla; family Talpidae; genus Scalopus; species Scalopus aquaticus. Next base: position 69,537 of record PVIJ01003246.1, read on the forward strand.
ATCTGTGTCGTGATCAGAAGACCAGCGTACTTGTCACAGCTTGGAAATGGTTGACTAACAACTTTGCAAGTTCCAGCTAACTCGAACATTCTCAAACATAACATTGAATTGCCACATGAGGCAACCAAAACTTGATTAAGGAAGAAATATTCAAATAAAATATGTAGGCCATGTGTAAAAGGTAGTGATCAGCTCAAGTGGCCTGGGGAAGCAGAACCAGAGGCCTGGAGACACTTTCAGTCTCTTCCTTTTATCAGCTCTGCTACCTTCAGTAGCTTATGTAACTTCTTGCCTGTAAAATGGGGAAAGCAAGAGCTGTCTTTTTTTATTCTTGTGCAGAGTAAGAGAGCTAACATACATAAAACCCCTCAAGCAGTGCTTGATTTGAATGAGAGATTAATGAACTCTATTCCCCTTTCTAGAATTCCCTCTATCCAGAGCTGGTTTCCTGGGTTTCCTTCTTACTTTAGGGCATTATACCAATGACATCCAAAGAACCACACCACTTTCACGATCAGGAAAACAAACAAAAGAAGGAATCTGCTTGTTTTGATGACTATTGCAGGTGAGGCTAGAGGAATGCCACCTGAAGCTCCAAATCAACTGCTTTCACTAATTCTGCAATGAGACAAGGCGCCCTGAGCTCTGGCCAGAGCTGGGATCAGCTACTTTTCAACAAGTCCAGAAATTTAGGAAGTATGGTGAGGCAGACACTGTCAAGTCAATACGTGCTGGTCAGTGCTGCAAAAGACAAGCAGTGTCTGAAATGTCTTCACCCAACTTCCTCCTCACATGCTGCAGATGAATGAGAAAAAAACAAAAGAAAGGTGGACAGACACAGGGATCCACACAAGGGTTAACGATGAAGCTACCAGGAGGAGCTCTTTCCTGGAGGTGAGCCAGGCTGGAGAGGTAGCTAGGAGGAACGGGATGGGGGGCTCCTCCCTAACTTACCTGCGCACCACCAGCCTGAGTGTCTTGTAGGATCCTTTCACCAGGGACACCGCCTCCCTTCTGGAGCTGCTCAGGGCAACCTCATTGATGTGCACGACCTCGTCGCCCGCCCGCAGTTTGGCGCTCACCAAGTCTGCTTTGCCCCCTTCTTCAATCTATTCCAGGGGGAGAGAGAGGAGGGAGACAGGAGTGAAACGGCTGGGTCCTGCCTGGTTCCTGGCATAGGCCTCTGACATACAGGCTTTGAGCCCAATCCCACTGGCACCCACCTGTGGGTAAACTTCCTACCTGTTGTCTCCCCACATCTCTAGCACCCACACGCTGCCTGCCCAGAGAGGGTGCTCAAAAGGCTAGCTGAGTAGATGAACAAACTGAGTTTTCATCCAAAAGTCATCATCTTCTGGTGTTCACAACTCCCCCATCTCTATCCCTTTACATCATCAGCTCCCAAAGTCCACTCAAAGCAATTGTTTTATTCCTTTAGAAGTTGAGTTTTTCATGCTTATTTTTTTATCTAAAATTATAATTCAGTGGATAAATAAATTGGAATCCATCCAGACAATGGAGTTTTACTCAGCGCTAAAAAGGAAAATGATCTATCAAGTAATGAAAAGACAAGGAAGGCCCTTGCATGCATATTAGTGAGTGAAAGAAACCAATCCGAGAAGGCGCAGACTATATAGTTCCTGCTATTAAACAGCCCTGACAAGGCAAAACTATGGCGATAGTAGAAAGATCAGGGTTTGCTAGGGTTAGAGTGGAGGGAGGCATGAAATAGCAAAGCACATAGGATTTCTGGAGCAGTGAAACTACTCTGATACTATAATATAATGATACTATAATAGTGGATACATCAGTGTCAGTGAGTATCCTATTTGCTGACCACTAGTTAATGAATCTAGTTGCCAAGAGTGGGACATTCAAGATGCTGACTTCAGAGACCATGCTCTGCAGTCTGCTGCCCTCAAGAATTCCCTCCTTGCCTGAAGAAAACTACCCAAAGTCCACCTTCCCCAAGATGGTTGTTTGCAGAAAAAAAAGAAAGAAAGAAAACAAGTTTGGGGATAATTGATAAGTTGAGTAGTCAGTATTTTTTTCTATTTGTTATATATACCCTGCTTCATCTTACAAAATATTTGGGGCAACTCAATATAAAAAGAACAAGAGAAATAATTGAGGGAATCTGAGCAAAAAGGAAAAAAGTAATAAAAACCCAGGATAAGATTAACTGCAAGAATGCATTCCATACTGGGGCTTCTCATCTGGGTGTTCATTATCCTGGTCTCCACAGTTACAAGGTTTCTTATGGAGGCAAAGTCTTTATAACACACAAATATTCACTCATAAAGACATCAGTTATAATAAAATGGCCCCCCTCAAACAGGTCAGCACTGGCCCTTATCTCCAGTCTTTGTCACAGTGGTTGGACATGGGGTGGCAAGCCACCAATAAAATAAGCAAACAAGATGCAAGACAAATGCATAGCTAACTCGGATATCTTTCAAAGAAAGCAGATTATAAAGGATAATGCATTGAGCTATCTTAAAATTTTGTGAGAAAATTAGAACCAAAAAGTCAACATGATTAACTTTTTATTCTGAGAATTAGCAAATATAACTGAAAATTTTTTGAGTAAGGTTGAGAAAACTGTCTTTCAGAGTCAAGATCTTGTTTTGGTCTCTGTTTTAAAGTGAGTCCCCTTAACCCTTAAGCAGACTTTTTCTAGTATAATCTTTTATAGATAATAAGAGCTACCATGAGCATAGTGCAGTGTAAATTTGGCTCTCAGCTTCTTGGTGGCAAAAGCAAAAAAAAAAACAAAAAACAAAAACTTAGAAAAGTCATAGGTGCATAATATAAAAACAGGACATCAGTGCAATGTTGGGGATGATGGTGTTGAAATCTGCTATTGGAGGGCCTCCCTGGTGGCGCAGCGGTTAAGCTCTCTGCTGCGGAGCTGTCGGCAGTGGTGGCGACACAAGTTCAACGCGAGGCCTGGGAGATCCCCACATGGTGCGCCAGACCTCTCCTGCCTCACCCGCTGCTCCCCTCAGCAGTGGATTTCTGTCGGTCTGCCTGTTCTGCTCCCCACTTTCTCTCTGGTGAACCGTCTCGCCGCCCCATGTCTCTGGCCTGTACCCCAGCTTGTGTGCATAAATAGAAAATCTTAAAAAAAAAACACTACTATTGGAGATTAATAACATCTTAATATCCTCAAGACCTAAGAAAGTAAAAACCAACCTTTCTAAATTGCTTTGTGTGGTTTAACAATGTCACATGCTAAAGGCCTAGTGAATCCAGGAGTGGTCAGGAATGTTATCCAACATGTATTCCTGCTTCCATCTTGGCTGCAGGGGAAATGCTCCTCTCTCTCTCTGGGCTTGACTTAGCCCCTTGCAGTGGAGTGGAGCCACGTGTTATTTCCAGTCAATATGCATGGTGCAGCAGAAACATGATTTGGGATAGACTGAAAGGTTACCATCAACAAGTGGACAGGCAACTCTGGGGAAAGTTTAATCATCATAAAAGGGAATGGGCCACCCTGGTGGCACAATGGGTTAAGTCTCAGCCTATGAAGCTGTCCACAGCCACTGAAGCTTGAGTTCGATCCCCACCCAGGGAGATTCCCACATGGCTCAGCAGACCTCTCCTGACTCGCCCACTGCTCCCCTCAGCAGTGTATTTCAGTCAGTCTGCCTGTTCTGCTCCCCACTCTGTCTCTGGTGAATCCTCTCATCACCCCCCACCTCTGGCCTGTACCCCAGTTCTTGTATGCATAAATAAATAAATCTTTTAAAAAATCATAAAAGAATAGTGAAGCAGAGGTAAAAGAGGGCCTGTTTTAGAAAAACGTCAGTAAAATGACCCCTTGTCTTGTTCAGCACAAAAGACTGAAGTTAGCTGGACCACAAATAGAGCTCAACTGAAAACATGGACAAGAACTTTTTTATATTTGAGGAGATATGTTTATATTTCACCCCAGATAATTTCATGTGTATTAGTGGATATGATTATTCCATATTCCTAAGAAGGACCCTTTTAATTGCCCATTTGTTTACCTTCAAGTCATAATGTTTTTATTCGTTAGTCTGATTATGATGTATTTATTCATGGAAGTGTAGTATTCATGGAAGTATGTTTTATTATAAAATATATATGGTATAAATGTATATTATATGCATAATATGCACATGTATACATAATACATGCTATAATATGCACATCATATAAAAGCCATAATATATACATAGAATATACATAACATGTATCATATAATATGCATATTATATAAAATATGCATGTCATATATGGTATATTGTGTATTCATATATAGAACATCTAGGATAATGTATATATACAGAGAATGTAAATATAAATAAACACAAATATAAATGTAAATATAAATAAGAAAGGAAAACTTGGATCTTTGGAAAATAAATAAAATCTACAAGTTATGTCTTTATAAGTACATAGAATAAGTCAACTTCTTATTACCAACAGAAATAAAATAGAAATAGAAATCCTAGGACAATGGTGAAATACATACACATACATACACATAAAACAAACATACTTTATCATATTTTTACTAACAATTGCCAGCTCTTTCATTGTCAAAGTTTCTATCAAAGTTACTAGCGTATAAAAATGACCAGGCTTTAGTTTCATCATATCTTTTTTACCTACTCCTAGTCTGGAGAAATTCTAGAGATAAAAAAGCAAAAATCAGAAGCCGCAAGAAGGAAAATGAGACATCTCTAGATGTTTTGTATGATTAATGATCCTCTCCTAAAAAATAACTTAGCTATCTGATCTCTAGCACTTACAGAAATCTGTCCTAGCTCTATTGTTCTAAGATGAGTGTCTTGGGAGTCCAGTGGTTCAATCTATGTCAGATATTTCTCTGCTTCCCTAGGTCAAGTCCACTTGAGCTAGAGAAAGATTGTGAGATCGGTTTGTATCCTTGTGAACTATTTGTTTCCTATGATTTGGGGTTTATGATGCTGAGATGTTTGTTTAGGCTTCTAACAAGCAGAGCTGTAATGTGAAGAGGGTGGCTATTCTTCTTGCTGTTATTTCAGAGGGACTGACTTCTTTGTCTCTTCAAAATAATTCTCAGGGGTGGCTGAACTACAAGGAAATTGGGTGATAATACTCATGCAGGCTCCCCTCCCCTACAAGATAACAATAGTATCCTATTTGTCACCATTGTGAGCTCCCAACATTTTCAAGCTGTTTGACATTCCAAAGGCCAGAAAGATACCTAAGCAGTAACTGGCAAAAGGATTTTTTCACTTAGGAGTTCTAAATAATGATTTGTTTACTTATCTTCTATCAGGGCCTTATGATAGGTAAGCTTTGGAACCAGACTGCCCAGGTTCAAATCCTGCCCCCCACACTCCAAAGCTATGCGACCTTCAACAAGTTATTTGACCTCTCTGTGCCTGTTTCTCTTTCTGTAAGATAAAGTCAATAATACCCTTCCTAGGTTGTTGGGTGCATTAAGCTAATGCATGTAAAGTGGTTAGAAAAATTACATTTAGTAAATACCCAGCAAATGCTGGTTACTCTCAGTAATTTATAGTCTTTTCCATAAATTATATTTAAGTAATGCCTCTTTTATAAACCTCACAGTTTATTTTAAAAGTTCAGATTAGAAAATTGTGATAAAACACTGAGAAGCATAACATGGTACACTAAGACAAACCATTCAAGTGATTCTATGTCAATCTAGGAGTTAGCTTGTTAATTTCAACCATCTCTAGAAAAAGGTTTCTGATTAGAAGCCAGATGCTGGAACTACTGGAACCTGGACATAAAACAGTAGAAGCAACATCAGCTTAAAGGTGAGGGAAGGACAGATTGTGGGGGGAGGGAAGAACTTCTCTGGCCATGCTTACTATTTTGGGAGCTTGATATGTATACTGTCATTTAATTCTCACCAATATCAATGGGGTAGGTATTTAGTGGACAATAAGACTAGGACTCAGGATATTAAATAAGTTGTCCAGGGTCACAAAATTATCCAGATCTGTCCAAAACAAAGATCCGTCATGTCTTCTCTCATCCAATTGTAAAATAGCACCCACCCCATCCCATAAAAAATAAAGTTAATCACCACCATGTTGATGTAAGGAAACTGTGGTGAGGGCCAATGTGATGACAGTGATGAGGGAAAGGTTCCACACTGATCATTCTGACCCTCAGCAGGCAAGAGGTTCTGGGGAAACTCTTTGAAAGGACCATTTTCCAGCAGCAGGGGCACTGCAGCTTCTCAAGAGTCAGCTCTCTCATGCCTCCTGCAGCCAAAAAGACAGCCCAGTAAAGAGATAATGATGTGAGAAAAAGAGGAAACATGTTGCATATTTTGTGTTGCAATCAATGTGTTGAGTAAATACGGGGAAAGTATTATAGGCTCTTTAATACTTAAGGATATTTTAAGTCCTTCACAAATACCCAGAGACTAGAACATTCTCTCTAATCCCATCCTCAGTTGTTCTCAGATCCCCATCAGCTAGGATGTTTCCTGTAGATGATTGCACACCCTCAGGTCACATCTTGTTCCCTGAAGATTTCTACCTCCTGGCTCAGGAGGTAGAACAACATTACACCTGCCACCATGCTCGCGCCATAAGCTCATAGATGATCCTTCAGTACTCGGCCTCTGTCTTCCTTGACTGCCTCCTCCAAGCCATCTTGGCTACTTGCTTCTACTTACTTAGCTTTTGTTCTTACCAACATGCAAACCCCCCATAATCCCAATTTCAAGCATCTCATTCTCTGACTACTAGGTCCTACACGATCGCACAGCCTGCATTTCTTATCTCTCTGAATTTTTCTCCTGTTACCCTCCCGTAGGATTACTGCTCTATTGCTCTACTTTGGCCATCCCGGGTTCCCTGAGATTGCCTGGACCGTCCAAGTATACATCTATGGCATGGTCTTTGTGCTTGGTGGTGCTTTACTTGGACCAGCCTCCCCTAGGGAGCCCCATCACACATGCCCTTTCTTCCTTTAGGTCTCTGCATTACTCATAAATCTAGCAGACTATCCCAAATCAGAACATTGCTGGAGCAGAGCAAGGAGAAGTTTAGAATAAGAAAAAGAAAAGGAAACGGGACATTTAAACCTTGAGTTGCTTTATTATTTGGTTTAATCCTCATCAACTATGGGATAAGGATAATTAACTCATTTTATAGATGAGGTAAGAAGAGCATGAAGGATTAAGTTATGACCTCTAATAAATTTCTAGTATATGGTGGAACTAAGTGTCCAGTAAAAGAATCTAACCTCAAAACCTACACTTGGCCCACTAGATTACAGATTCTAGTTTCCTTTTTAGTTGAGAGCAACCTGGGAATGGACATCTATTACAAAATTCAAATATTTGTAGAAGCAAAGAAATCAATAAGTGGTTTCTTGTTATTTATAAGTTCTTCCCCTTGACTCTACCCTAAAATAAGATTTGTGAATACTTATCAGAGGGTTAACTAATTCCAGAGATTCCTGAAACTCTTTGAACTAATCATCAGGGATCATTTTTGTATGATAAAAATTCCATCAAGTGGCCCACTGCAAATGGGTGCTTGTAAGCAAATTTACTCTTTCCAGTTGCTACTAAGGGAGTATAAACATAAGGTCCTGCCAGGGAAGGAAAGGAAAGCAATTTGTTAATGGCTTTACGCAACAGTACCATTTCCCAAAATTCCATGTGTGTGGCCCAAATATTTAGAAACTCATGCTCCATAGACCTCTTTAAGATGAGTTGTAACTCTGGGCCCTTACACAGATGCCTGAGAAAGCTTGGGGTGTCTGGCTCCCCCTGTTATTATGCTGCTGTATCTCACCCCCACATTCATTATCTTTCAATTATCAGCTTGGTATTTCTTCCTTGCCCTCTGTCTTATTCTTCTCCTCTGACCTCTGACTTATGTATTTGCTTTTCCCTGTCTGGAATCCTTACCCAAACTAACTTTAATCACTCAAAAAATCTGTGCTGCAAGGAGGGAGATGGATGTAGAGAAGCACTGACAACCAGATGGAACTGGAGGGCAAATCTCCCTCTACTTATTTTATGGTGGTAAGTTATTCATTAAATGACCATGAGCCATCAGTGAGGGGCTGGTTTCTATGGTAGGTTAGTTTCCTGCAAACATTAAATCAGCTCAACAAAATAGCAAATAGCGAATTTGAAATGTTTGCTTCCTACAGATGAAATCTGGGGGTGAGATGGTGGTGAGATATTACGGAGTAGTCCCAGAAGTCCTGTTAATTCCACCAGTGTAACAAACTTCCAGCTGGAAATGTTTCACAGGTGCTAATTAATCGATTGAATCCAAATAACAATCCTGAGAGGTTAGTATTGAACCCATTTACAAAGAGCTGTGTGAAGTAATTTGCCCCCAAACCAAAGATATTATCAGATTCAGTTTCCCGAATCTGAATAACTGCAATTTAGACTTAGTTTAACTCAAAGTCCATTAGGTAACACCGCTCCTAATGGCAGGCAACATCTGATAGATGAATAGATTTATTTTCTCCTTCATGAAATGGTTTATAAAAACATAGATTGAATAACTGCTGGTGCTGGGTCCAGAAGATACAAAACATGTAGTTAATAGACTCTACCTCCTTGTAATCTAGTTGAAAAGAGAAAGAGAGAAAGAGAGGGAGACAGAGACAGAGACAGAGAGACAGAGAGAGACAGAGACAGAGAGAGAAAAAGATAACTAGCAATGCAATTCCAAGTGTCAGATGTGAGTTAGAAACAAGAAGTGCTCTGTGTGTCTGGACTAGCAAGAACCACTGGAGCCAGGCAGGACTAGGATGGCCTTTTGGAGGGAAGGCATATAGAACTGCGAATGCAAAGCTCTTGGGACATTTGCTATAAGGGATCTTAAATTATCACATAAAAATTGAGCTGGAGAGTAAGTCCTGGTCCCCCAAATGGAAGGGGAAATAAAGACAATGGAGCAAGTATATATTAAGGACCAATGTCCTTTCAGAAAAATGCCAATGGATCATGGACTACATTGCATAGACTTTAAAACAACTGTCAAAGTGTTTAGACATTATTTGTTTTTTATCTGAAGTTCAAATTTAATTCATTGACCAGTATTTTTATTTGCTAAATCTGACAATCCTACTCTCACCACCACATCCCATTCTGGACAGCCTCTCTGGAATGCTGTTTATTGACTTTGAAAAGAAGAGCACTTAGAAAGGACGGCCTGCCTGGTGGCACAACAGGTTGAGCTGTCGGGTTCGATGCTGGGCCAGGGAGATTCCCACATGGCGCAGCAGACCTCTCCTGCCTCGCCCACTGCTCCCCTCAGCAGTGTACTTCAATAAATACATAAATACACTAAAATCCACCTGCTCTGCTCCCCACTCTGTCTCTGGTGAATTCTCTCACCCTCCGCACCTCTGGCCTATGCCCCAGTTCTTCTATGAAAAAATAAATAAAGTTCTTAATAAATATGCATATAACACTATGATAGTTACTATTATTAATCAAATTTGACCAAGAAGGACATTGAGATATAATTAGGCTAAAAAAATTCCACTTACTTCTGGTCACACAGCTTATAAATGTTGGAAGCAGACAATGATAACAACAAACACTTACTGAGTATTTGCTTTGCATCATGGAGAATACAGAAGCCAAAAAGCGAAAGGCCTTGCATGCCAAGGAATTCTCAGTTAGGAGAAACAAATGATTCATCTGTCTAGTGCCATGTGCTAAGTGTTGTGACTTTGATAAACAATGTTTTTGAACTTGGGAGCTCCAATAAGGGTCTCACCCACTCCCCAACTGCTTGGAAATGCAGGAAATAAGATTATTTTATGACAGTTTAACTGCAAAATCAATACAAAATGAGTCGAAATGGAGACAAGCAAAGGCAAATTAAATAGATGGAATCGCTCCCAGCCTCCACCCAGCTCTGACTTCCTGGGACCTGGCCCTACACGCATGCAGGAGGCCACCGCACGGCACACCTCTTGCAGACCACACACTGGGCCAGTTCTCTCCATGCAAATCTTTCTTTGTAGCTGAATAGTATTCCACTGTGTGGCTATGCCACATCTTCTTGATCCAATCCTCTATCAGTGGATACTGAGGTGGCTTCCAGTGACAGTGTACACCACTGGGTTTCTCTGAAAGGTCACAAAACCTCCCTTAAGGTTTTTAAGTGTCCATTTCAATTTAATTATGCTTCTGCTTTTTTGAAGTCTTGCTACTTCTCTGACACTAATATGTATGTCCCCACAGGAAACACAGAACAATGAAGCAAGCTGTTACAAGGATGTCCTTAGGTAAAATAAAACAACAGTGCTCATCAAGCCTGCTATACGAAGAAAAGCAAATCATTGCCCTGATTCCTCCTATCTTGGAAATGAAGTCTAGCAGTCTCTCCAATTTGAGGCTATTGCTTTATTCCCAGTGGGAGAGGAGATTAATGGGTTTAAACTTTTCAGTTACTTATTGCAAAAGAAGGAAGCCTTCAAGAACAAGTTGGCAGAGGGAGCCAGGGTTGGTTCCAATGGCCATTATCATTGACCTCTTTGGAAAGGAATTATTTGTTGGATGGTCTTACTCAAGACTTCCAAGATTCTCTTTGCTCAATGAAGTTGGAGGCAATAATTTTTTTAGACATTGTCGAACTTCAGGCTAAAGTGGATGGCTGACGGGGACTATATGAACCAAGCACACAGTTATATGGTAATTGCTTACTAAGTGTTGTACCGAACACTTGGGGGGAGGGGATGGAATCTGCATTTGATTCTTTTGGGGGGGAAGATTTATTTATTTTTGCATACAAGCTGGGGTGCAGGCCAGAGGTGTAGGGCGGTGAGAGGGTTCACCAGAGACAGAGTGGGGAGCAGAACAGGCAGATTGGCCGAAATACACTGCTGAGGGGAGCAGCGGGCAAGGCAGAAGAGAACTGCCGTGCCATGTGGGAATCTCCCCAGCAGGGCATCGAACTCTTGCTGCAGCTGCCAACAGTTCCACGGCGCTGCACTTAACCCGTTGCGCCACCAGGGAGGCCCTGCATTTGATTTTTAAAACAACTCCATAGGAAAATAAATTATGATTGGTAGATATGGAAATTCAGATTATGGAGATGTTTCCAGTCTTATCCCCATCACAGCACTTCCTCAATGATTGAGAGGAGCAATCTCTTTGCATATATGTCCATCATTCAAAAGCTGGGGCTTGGACAGGGTGAGGGATCCTGTAAGGGTAAAAAGTAGCACATGTTCCATTAAATCATCCATTTAATGTTCCATTAAATCATCCATTTAATGTTCCATTAAATCATCTTTGTGATGGTGTAAAATTCTCACAAACCTCTCCCAAGGATGAATTATATTTATTTTTGTTTGAGGAGTGAATATAGCTGAGTCCCTCTATGATACCGGTATCCAGACACAGGACAATCCTCACTTTATTAGGATTTCCATTGGGTTGTGCTCTGTGCTTTTAGGGTCACCATTTGACTAATGTTTTAATGGAAATCCTATCATCTCATTGGCTACATTGTAAAAAGATTCTAATATCTACACATTTTGGATGGGAGAGTGTTAGAGGATGAAATTGCAAAGTCAAGCAAACAATACAGCTATTACTACCTATCAAAGACCCAGAGTCACTGTTTCAGGCTAATTTAATACACCCCACAACAATCTGGAAAGCAAGTACATTCCTTGCACGTTTTTCATTTTGATACGTCTGAATCTATCGAGAAGACTGTTAGGAGGATATGCCCCCAAAGAGCAGCTAGTCAGTGTCCTGTCTCCCACATGTGAACACCACTGTCCACAGGGTGCTGGCTCAGAGACGGGCTTCTCATCTGAGAGTTACTGTTAATCTGTCCTATGCTCAGTTCATTGGGCACTTACATGAGAGTAAGAGATCTCATGTGCTCTTCCCTCTACTCAGAGACAAAACTTTTTCTGGAATTTTCTTCTGTTGACTTCAATACCAAATTCTGATTATTTCCATCAACCAGGTTATAGCTCAGGTGTCACAGCAGAAGTGATACAGCTCTTCTGTCTTTTCAGTAGCACTATATAGTTCTTGCTTTACACCTCTAGTAATATAACAAGTCATTATGCCGGGGCTGCAGTCAATGGGGATACACACTCAAGAACTACCATAGATGCATGACAAAGGAGTCCCGCCAGAGCATGCTTTTATAGGTCAAAGTGGGTGGGGCTAGTTTCACTTTATCCAAATGAAGTTTTCAGTCAATGCACTTTTGATGGAAAGTTTATCAAGCAATGATTGGTTGAATTTCAATCCTAGACGTGGCTTGCCAGGATGGTTTCATTTATTCTCAACTGTAGGTGTCTGCACATGTCACACCATGCCTGGGCACTTGGGTTCACCTGGGACCAGACCTTCAACACCCTCCCTGCTCTGTTTGGCTGTTACCCATTCAGGGGAGCTCCATGTTCCATTTTTCTTTATTTTACTTATCATTTCCTCCAAGTTATCTTTTAAATCTTATGAATGCCTAGAGTTGCTTGCTCTCTAGAACATTAGATTCAATAATGGAACTGGATACAAGTTTTAATTTTAAGGCAGTACGCACCCACCCACATCAATGGAATTTGCTCTCAGTGAAGCACTGAGGAATCCAGTGGGTGCATCTATTAACAAGACCCTGGAGGCTGGGGCTGTGAGTCAGAATCACAGCAGCAGATCTAGGCCTATTCTATGTGCCTGGAAGAGTGTGTGTGTGTGTGTGTGTGTGTGTGTGTGTGTGTGTGTGTATAAGAACTGGGGTATAGGCCAGAGATGTGGGAGGTGAAAGGATTTACCAGAGGCAGAGAGGGGAGCAGAACAGCAGATTTACTGAAACACACTAAGGGGAGCAGCGGATGAGACAGGAGAGGTCTGCTGTACTATATGCGGGTTAGCTTCCTGGCCAGGGATTGAGCTCAGGCTGTAGGGGTGATAGTGCTGAGACTCAGCCAGTACCCCACCAGGGAGGCTCTATGTGTTTCAAACTTGCAGGGCTTCTTCATGAAGCACATTCCCCACAGGAAATGGGAAAAGAATCTGAAATGGCAACACCGCACTCTGAAATGTATCCAATCAGACTTTATCCAAAGCTTACCCAACTTTATAAAACTAGCCTATTGCTGAAACAACAGAAACAATTTTCATGTGCCCCTAAATGCTGTCCCATTAGCCTTGTAAGCAATGACTTTTTCAGACAAGAGTTTTTCAATGCTAAAAATGAGAATCCTTGAAGAAAAAGGTGTCATATCTCCATATATCAATACGTGCCTCAAGAGAATTAAATTGAGAGTTTCAACAAAGGGGAAATTGTGGCAAATGTGTATCCAGGAACAAAATCATCAAGAAATAGAACTTGAGTATACAATGCTATTCAATTTGCGAGAAAGTTCTATGATTCTATTCTATTAGAAAGTTCTATTGCTAAAGCAGAGACGACAGCTCTAAATCACATGACTGCAACCGAGGTGGTAGAGTTAATACCTTAACTATGACATTCAAAAGACTAAAAGGCACGTAATTCCTCCAAACTAGACAGAGGGGAGTTCTTAGAATATCTCTGCTGGGTAGAAGAAAAGCATGAAAGGGAACAAGAAAGGAAGTCATTGGTCAGGATAGCACATAGAAAGTTCAAATCCTGAGAGTGGCAGTGATAGAAGGAGCAGGAGGACTTGTGCTTGCATTTTCCTTCAAGAGGACATATCCACAGAGACCCCTATGCCAACATGAGAGGCTACAGCGGATCAGCAATGGCCACAGGGCAGGGCGGTGAGAGACCATCTGAGGTAGAGAACCTTCCTCCCTGCATGTCTCCTGTCACATCAGCAGCACAAAGGATCAGTGGGTGGCTCCCCTCACACCTTTGCCCTTTGAGACCCATCAACAACTTGGCTGAGAGAAAGTCAATGTCCCGGGAATGCCCTATGCAGCATCCCTGGGAGGTCAGTGGGTAGGGTAGAGGGTGGGCATCAGCAGTGGATGGCAGTGAGAGCAGATGGCAGACGTCAAAGCCATCTCCTTATAAGGAGGACCTCACAGTGGCCCACCCCTTTGATATCAAGGGCATATGTAAGGACACATGAACCGAGATCATCCTTAGGAAGAAGGATTAAAAACAAAAGAGTGAAAGGAGAGCTAGAATTGACAGGGATACACCCTCAAAAAACTACCCTCAGAACAAAGCATGGAAAACTGACAATATAAATGAGGCTGGGGGAGGGGGCAGCCAAGAGGGGCAGCAGCCCAGTGGGTAGACTGTGGTAAAGGGTTATTGGTGCTCTGGTGGTGGGTGTGGTATGGTAATATACACTTGAGGAGATGTCAACCTACACCCCTAAAACATATATAGTGCTGCAAATCAATGCCATATCAATAAAATCTATGATTTTAAAGATAAAGATAAAATTTTAAAAATAGACTGGCTTTCCTGAGACCAGAGTCACATCCTGACATAGGTCTTGTCCTGATGTACTGGGGCCTTTGAAAAAAGCTGCTGAACAGGGCCTCCCTGGTGGTGCAGCAGTTAAAGTCAGCACTATTAAGCTATTTCCAGCCGCTGCAGGCTGAGCTGGATCCTGGGCAGGATGCTGACCCACATACTGCGGCAGACCTCTCCTGCCTCACCCGCTGCTCCCCCCAGCAGTGTATTTCAGTGATCCACCTGTTCCGCTCCCCACTCTGTCTCTGGTGAATCCTCTTTCTCCCTGCACCTCTGGCCTACACCCCAGTTCTTGTATGCAGAAATAAAAATATAAAATCTTAAAAAAAAAAAAAAAAAGCCTGCTCAACAGGCCTCACTTCCTGGCAAGGGCATTCTGGGTCCAGGCCAGGAGGCTGCCCTCCTTGGCTCTAGGGAGCAGGTTAGCAGGCCGCTTCCTCATATTCACCGAGGAGCCAAGACTTGCCATGATGTGTTATAAACACCTTTCTCAGCTCTTCTAGGGCAACTACAAAGTACTAGGAAAGGGAAGCTTCCAAAGCAATTTGCCATCATGAAGGTCAAATTCTTCAGCAAAAGAGCTGAAGAGAAGATAGAAGGTGCATATGTGGAGCGAGGGGTGCTCTGTTCTGGTGGTTTTTAGTCACATGTGTTGAGCTTCACTAAAAGCTAGCACTAAAAGCTAGTTTTTCTGGAAGAAGATGCCCTCTTAGAGCAGTGCGGTCCTCAGGGCAGGAATTAGACAAAGTTCTTTTGGAGATGTTGCAGGGGGAATTGTGGCTGTCACCCCAGTATCCTCTCCACTCTTCCTTCCTTGTGAAGCAGCTGTGGCTTCTACATCTCCAGAGGCCCCTCTGCTGCTTCAGGACGAGTTCAGGAAAATCAAGCCTCAGCCAATCAGTCCATGACATTTCCTGGCCAGAGGCAATCCGGCCACCACTGAGGACAGGCCTCCTTTCTAGGCACCGTTGGGAGGGCCTGGCATCTTGCTGGCATGAACACTGAAACACCGGCCATGACTTAGCTTGAGACCGACCCCAAGAAAGGAAAAAAAAAAGCCATCTGGCAAGTTACTGAATCAAATCACCCCTGAAGCCACTCTTCCGAACTTTACAGAGCTGAGTGAGTCAGTCTTTTTTGCTTAACCCAGTTTGAGTTGAGCTTTCTGTTGCTTGCAACCAAAACCCTGAAATGTTCCAGTGGGAAAGGGGCTTTCTCACAACATGTATGAACAAGATAGAGTCTCACAACTGTTACCTTATTTTTTAATGCCTTTTTCTCTAGGAGATTATTCAATGAGAAAAAATAGTAATAACAATAAAATAATAAAGAAAAAAGAAAAATACTATGAAGTGAAAAATCCAGAGTAAGGCTTAATTTCTCTATTTCTTATTTATCTTCCCTCCAGCCTATAGTTTCATTCTTCTAGTGACCTCTGCACAAAGGATCTTTCTTTTCCTTCCCTTCCTCCCTCTCTCCTACCCTATTTTCTTCCTCAAAGAGGGGAGAACAAGGAGGAGAAAGAGAGAGGGAGGGCAGGTAGACAGGAAGGCATCAACAAGGGCTCCCTGCTTCTGATCGGGCAGAAGGAACATTCCTGATTAACTCTTATATAAAACCAAGAATGTGTGCTCCCATTGTTCAGGGATATTGAGTGACTCCAAGAGAACAATCCATTCCACAAATTCCACTGACAACCCATGACCAGGTGATGCAAGAAGTGGAACACAAAGCACGTCGATTGTTTGATCTGTCACGGACATCACGGCCAGCAGCTACAGGGTTATTCTATTTCGCTCTTCCAGTTTCTCTCTCACATGCCACTCTTAGGCACTTGGCACCTCCCAGGCCAGACTTTAGAACAAACCATTGGACAGGACTCTTATCAAAGTGCAAACATTGACTTTACAATGTGGCAGTTAAAAATAACCTGCCAGAGAGTCCGAGTGCGTCAGGAGAGGCCATTGTCCCTTGCAGTATACACTGTACCCAAGACTTCCTCCCAGAGCCCTCCCCCCACATTCCTTCATTTCCTTCTTGTGGCTGCAAAGTGACGATGTGCTCAGTGGGCCACTGAATGCAGCCTGTCAGGTTACGAGCATCTGGCTTGGGATCTTTGCCTTCTAGGGTAGCAGACAAATTCCCAGACGGCTACTGCTCAGGAGGGCAGCTGACTAGCATGTATTTTTTTTCCACCGGGAAGCACGTGGATCCAGGAAAAGGTACTGTTTCCAAGGCTGGGTTTCAGCTCATAAAGCAGGAGGTGAGGTCAGGGGAAGTCTGAGGCAAAAGTCCAGACCACTCTGGAGGAAGCACATGCAGGCGGCTCAGAGGTTGGCTGGGGAGAGAGGAGGGTGCAACAGGAAATTTTCAAATGTGGGCTCATACCCCTGTTGAATAAAACAATGGATTTTTACATCCATGGTGAGGTTCGCTTCAATGTGTTGTTTGTCAGCCAATGCTCTCATAAATTCTGGAGAAGGCAGCCCTCTGTGGGTTACACACACCTGAATATTTAACAGTTTGTATAATTCAGGGAGGGAAAATGCTCCATCCTTTTATAACAAACAGGGAAAAGAGCTCTCAAGTCTGCCCACCAACCAGTCCTACAGTGGGGGTGCTCATGGGAATCCTGCCAGAATCCTGGTCACAGGTCTTGAAGCAAGCCTTGCAAGAGTTGATGCTAAAACATAGCACCACCCCACCCCAGCAATTACGTATGTTTGTAATAACAACATTATGAAATATTAATTCTGATCATTACTTACCTTTCTATACACACAGCTTCAGATCTCTTAAAATGCTTGTTGTCTACAAATCAATTTCTATTGATCCATATTTAATCATTGGTCAACATTTTTACAAAGACACTCAATTTAATCAAACCCTCAAAGGGAATGTTAGATATATGAATGATTTAAATATGAATGATTTAAAAAAAAACCCTTATTATAGAACCAAATACTGATAAGGTCATATAATTTAGCTAACTTTCATAAGTTCAACAGCAGCTACAAGTGCCCCAGATTCAAAGATGAAGATAATGGGCCCTGATTGCTACAATGGAAGTTGGTAAATCTCACACGGTGAGAATTCTCTTCTATTACATGTTGTACCCAGTTTTAACTGCCCAAATATTGGTGGAGAGACGTGGCGATCATTCTAATTGCTTTGGTCTGAGTTAACTCCACACACCTAGTACAGTACAGGCATGCTTACATTGGCAAGAAAGTTGCCGCGCTCCCCTTTGTGTTTAGGAGGTACAGCACGCAGCTAATGGAAACTAAATAGTGTTCATAGAAACTCACTAAGGAGAAAATGCATTCCATGGAGAGGCAGCGCCGGTGGCAGCACCACATCCATTTCTATGAGATGGGGACAACCTGGATTACTTCAAAGGAGTGTTCTCCAGCAATGGTGTTAAGAGGGAGATCCTAGGAGCCAACCGCCTGGGTGCAAATGTTACAAACTAGCTGTATAACTGGCGCATTATCTGATCTGTCTGGGCCTCAATTTCCTTTTCGCCATTTATAGATGGTGATAGTTCTTACCTCACAGGTTTGTTGTGAGATTATATGAATTAATATTTATATGATGCTTAGAATGATACTTGGCACATACTATGTATGCAATAAATGTTGATGATTGTTACTAAGTGTCCTCTGCAGCAGTAGCAACAGGAACAATGAAAAATAAAGCAAGTGAGGTGAAAATAAAACAAGGGACTATAAATAGGAAACTTGCAGGGACATGACTTGGTCACTTCAAAGGTTTGGAATGGTGCCAAGAGAGAGAGGGATTAGATTATTTCTATATGACCCTGGGAGCAGATATAATATCAAAGGGTATAAATGAAGGAATTCAGATCTGGGCTTAATACATAGGGAACATTGTTTAATTGGTAAGTTATCTGAAGACCAGAGGCTTGCTTTGAATGAGAGGTGTCTAAATTATCCGAGTATTAAGTCCTACCCTGGATGATCCTATGGGATTTTAAGAACTAGCTGGGAGACTGAATTAGTTGACCCAAAAAGATTTAGGCCTATGAGTTTATACTCAAATATAGCTTATTCAAGCATCGAGTAGAATTTTAAAGAATGATTAAAATATTAGAAGCTCAGCACCAATGAAAACTGCTGTGTTGTAACCCTCTGACAATCCGCACCTTACAAATCTACTCATTACCATCCTTCTCATTTCCACTCACTACCCACACAGACAGGAAGGCGATACAATAAAGAGATTTCATCTGAATAATGCTGTCAGATGCATACATAAAAGTAGAAGCGGGACCTCGACTTTTAGGAGTTGACTTTCTAAAATCACTGTACGTGGGAAAAATCACCTGCCGTCAAAATTCCCCTGAAGAACCGAGGAAGACACCCCCACCTTGGCAGCTGTGAAGAGAGCAGTTTCCCTGCTGCACTGGAAGTTGATTTTCTGGCTTGGCACTAAATAATGAAGAAATTGGTTTCAATTAAAGTGCCAAGTCCTGTGAAAAATATATCAGTTTAAACAGTACACCCAGCCAAGAGAAAGAGACACTTGCTCTGTGGGGAGATGAGACCAAATGAGGCCAAGGAGATTCACTCTCACTTCAGGACAGATACCCAGTGAACGGAATGTCTGGCTGAACTGATTGCCCCATTTGTTTTGCCATTTCTCTATTTTGTCTTTTTCTTTCTTTTTTTCCATTTATCCAAGTGCATGGAGTTGAAGTCACTGAAATAAAATGCACTTCTCCGAACCTTTAGGAGCAAACCAGGGCTTCTTCAGTTAGTAATGGCTCTCTTTCAGTCCATGGTTTCTATGACTACTCCCTGGCCCCAGGAGATGCATTTGATTGTTTATCAGGCACCTTCCTTTCTTCCAGAAAGGAGAGTCTCCTTCAAGGCACTGTCCCTTTCCCACTGCAGTCAGTGATTCTAGGGCACCTCCAATGCACAGTGCCTCACTAGACACTTGTGGGAGCAGGTGACCTATGCAGGGCCCTCAGAAGCTGCCCCTCAGATTTCTGCACTTGCAACCACAGATCAGTTCAGTCTTGACCTGTGGGTCGAAGGAAGACAACAAGCAGAGAGGCAACGATGAAGGATGGCGAGAGGGTTCCTGCCTCCATTCTTGTCCTGGTTCCAGTACTCTCTAGGGCCTGTCAGCCTTCTGTTTCTCCTGTGGTGATGCAATAAATATCTTCTTTATGCTATTTGGGTTTATGTGACTGCCAATAAAAGGCACTTTAGCCTCAAGGGTTTGATTACCTGTGCTGCACCAATGTCAATATTGTCAGGCAAGTGAACGAGTACACAGAAATAGACTCAGATGCCTGGCTCCTAACTTATACAGCATGTGTTTGGAAGTGTGTTCCTTTTCAGACAGGCTCCGTAGAGCTCTACAAAATGTGAAGAGCCATTTAAAATCTTTCCAAATCATTCAGATTATCCAATACAGAAAGAAAAGTGGGGAGAGGGGGAGGAAGAAGGAATAGTGCAGAAAATGAAAGCAACAACCAAACCACTGTGTCTTAATGAGAACGCACTCTTCGCCTTTTCCTCTGTCTTTCAAAGTCATAGGGAAAGGCTCTCATTTAGCCACAATTACTGAGTGTTAGGTGCCACATGCTGATGAGGAGTGACGGAGGTTATACAAATGAGACCACGTAGTTCCTGTCCCAAGGAACTTGGCATCTAAAGGATTCTTGAGTTTGTACCCCCCAAAGATACTTCTAACAGGTTCATTGATTCCTTTTCCCCTATTTATGAGAGATTGAGATAATTCGATATGATTCTTAAGAGTCTAGCTCTCACTCTTCACTAGAACACATACACACAAACACACACACACACACACATACACCTTAAATTTCTAAGAATAATCACCTTAAAATTTATATGAATGATTTGAACAGATATTTTCTTAACTTAAATAAATCTCTCATTGAAAAGCTGTCCTGCTAGTTTAAAAAAAAACTGAATGAAGTAAACTTATCAGAAACAATTCATAGCATTTGCTTTGGAAGGAGAAGAGCTTCATGTCCCATTTCTACACATGCCATTTGTTCTGCTGTAGCCACAGTGTCCCAGTGAGGCAGCTGGTAGATCATTCCATGCACTCCCGTTACTGAGGGTGTGGCTGGGAGCCTCGTGCACCAATGGGTGGTCCAAGGTCACACAGTGACAAATGCTGCCTCAGGGTCCTACTCTGCAGTAATCTAGTCTCTTCCTCCCTCTACCAGCTCACCCTCCTTGATAGGCAGAATTAGCAGAGCAGATTCCATAATGTTTAAAAATTTTCCAAGATGATATCAGGCACTGAACGAAGATTTATGATCCCTCATCCCCCCAAAGTCCTAAGAATGCTCTGCATTTCCTTTGCATGGGCCAGAATCCTTAATCTTCTTGCTCTAGCTAGCACATCATCTGAAAAAAATGTTAGCCAGACAGGACCTCTGAGAAGCACCTCATCAGAGTTTAGACTAAGACCTGCCCCCAGGTGGGCAGAGTTAGGGATGTTCTGTATTGGGGGTGCAGCTTTACAGCTTGAGAAGGGGCCAGGAAGGGAGTGGGCCTCTCTGGACATTCTATCTTTAATAGTCCAGCTAATTTACCAACACCCATTCAATGGCCACTGCAAGTAAACGAGGTGACTCATCAGTTCCTGGACAACGCGGGTGTGGTTAGGATGCACAAACACATGAGCTTCCCCACCTGGACGTGGCAGCTTTTCCCACTTACCAAAGTAAAGACATTTTTTTAATATAACAGAAAACCAGGCTGTTCTCACTTAGAAGAAACCTTCTTGCTACCCCTGAATGGTTCTTTGGGCCTTAGAAATGGAACTCTCTTGTAAGATTGGAAAAAGTCACCAAGTGTATTGTTGTAGCACCAGGATACCTATTTGAAAAGAGTTTTAATGATAATGAAGTGAACAGAAGTTTCCCAGGGCCGGGAAGGACTTCCTCAAGCCAGAATCATCATTGAATTCTGGGGTCTGATGAAAGATTGGTTGGAGACAAAACTGTCTGCTTGGCTGAATCAGAAGGGGTTCCCAAACCTCCCTGTAAAATTTCTTTTCCACAGATTTTCCCCTGTGTTCGTGGGACTGGGGCTGGAATTGAAGGTAAATGCAGAACTGATGAAAGAACCCAGAACCAGAAACTTAGAAAACCAGGACTAGCGACCAAACTCAAGTGCACTTATTGACTGAATTTTCTGAGGGACTGGTACTGAGAATGTACATAAGGACTTTGCATTTCTGTGATGTGCTTAATGCATGAAATCTCTGCATGCTCCTTTTTCATACACTGTGACCAGTCTCTGCTGTTACCAGAGAGTGTCAACTATACAAATACTGCAGCAGCAGTAATAGAAGAGCCAGGAATTAAACAGGTGTGC
Organism: Scalopus aquaticus; assembly: GCA_004024925.1. Lineage (NCBI taxonomy): Eukaryota > Metazoa > Chordata > Mammalia > Eulipotyphla > Talpidae > Scalopus > Scalopus aquaticus. The sequence goes on from PVIJ01003246.1 coordinate 91,351, forward strand.
TTTACACGACCTTGTCTTTAACCTTGTGCTATAGACTGAAAACTGAATTTTAAATATCTGTCTTTACTTTCCCTTCCCAAACTTGTTTTCCACAGTACAACCTTACATGCTTCCAGTGTTGCCAAATCAAGTTACTCAAAGTTCACCATTTCTCTTCAAACCTTCTCCATCTCTAGGACTTTTTCCCTCATTATTCTGCAATTACTTTTATCCCTCTGCTCCTGGGTAGACTGACTTAGTCTACCCAGTGTAGGTGTTGGTGGGAGCTCAGTAAGGTCAAGTCTGATGTCCTTGCAAGAGAACCCCAGTCCTTCATGCCATAAGCATCTCTGCTTACAGCTTCATCTGCTTTCAACACAGCAAATAATGGGGCAGCAACATGGTCAGATTTGAACTTTACAAGCATCGCCTTCTACAATGTTGAATGATGGATTTTAGTGGGACCAGATTAGAGACTAGAAAATTTGTTACAAAGCTATTGCAATTGATCAGGCTAGAGATGAAGAGGTTCTAAGAAAAAGGACGGAGTAAAGGAATCAAGTTGAGCGATAGAAGGAGGTAAAATCAGTAGCCTTGGTGACTTAGGGTGAAGGAAAGGTGGTGACTTCTAGGAAGGACCAGAACCCTTATCTTTTCTTAGTCTACTGCTAGTTTTCATGATTTCCTGCTAACCTGTCTCATTTGCAACCGTTATTTGTTTTCTTTGTTTCATTATAAAGTATTATTTCTGATTATTAGAAGTGACTTATACATAATCATATTCCATGCCAGGCTCTATGTTAATAAGCTGAAGTTTTACCCATCTGGTGTATGATGATAGGTCAAGAACCATTCTTGTCCAAGACCTTGAATATTCCCCTTGGGCTTCTCAATAAGATCATAAATAATGGAAATAAATTTGGCAATGGAAAACCTTTATCCAGACAAGTCCAGCTTGAGTTTACATGGTTTTTAGATATAATAATCTATTCAGGTCATTGCTGATATCACAAATAAAGAGAAATCTCATATCTTCCGATCATTAATTCTACAAAATAGAAACCAAACCACTAAAGTGTTTAAAGGGCAAAGGACAATTACAAGGCCTGGAAATAATGGCCAATTTGTTAATAGAAGTTTAAAAGGCAACAAAAAATAGATAATAATCTGAGGACCACAATCCAAGTGACCCCTGGAGAATGAGAGAAATTTTCTACTATGTAAAAAATTATGAAATCAGCCCCTTTTTGCTTCTTTTGTCCTCATTTTCTTTCTTATACCAAGTGCTTTTTCTTCCATCTTTCCCTACTGTTTTTTTCTCCTTGCCAATACTTCCTTTTAATTGTAAGTAGGTTATATTTTATTTTTATTTTTTCAAGTTACATGTTCAGTGACTGATCTCCTGATCTATTGGCCATATCTTATCTAAATAATAACAAAACCTATGTTTTTTTTAAATTGGGTTGTTTTCTTACTGTTGAATTGCAGGTTTTTTGTGCTTTTTGGATATTAGTCCTTTATGTAAGTCTTACAAACATTTTCTCCCAGTCTGTGACTTATCTTTTCATTTTTATTTTATTTTATGGTTTAAGTGGGTTATATTTTAAATGTTTGGTATATTTCTGCAATAAAGTTTCATGCTTTATATTTTGCTGTGATATATAATTCACATGCCTTCATATTAAATTCACATATTATAAAATTCACCTTTTTAATCGCATAATTTAGCGGTTTTTACTATATTCACATTGTTGTACAACCATCACCTTGATCTAATTTTAGAACAGTTTTCTTCATCCCAAAAGGAACATTCACAATCATGAGAGTCACTTCCCATTTTCTCCTGATACCAGCACTAGCAATAACTAGTGTGTTCTCCCCTCTATGAATTTGCCTATTCTGGACATTCATATAAGCTGAACCATACAACACGGACCTTTTGTGTTAGGTTTCTTTCATTTAAGCTAATGTTTTCAAGTTTCCTTTTCTTGTTACAACTGAGTAATATTCCACAGTTTGACTATACCACTTTTAGTTTCTCTGTCATCAGTGAGTAGACATTTGTTTCCCCCACCTGTTGAGCATTCTGAATAATGCTGCTATGAACATTCATATGAACATTTGAGGGAATAACTGTTTTCATTTCTCTTCAGTATATATTCAAGTGTGTAATTACTGTATGAGAACTCTGTGGTTAACTTCTTGCAGCATTTCCAAACTGTTTTCCAAAGTGGATTTAAAATATTACTGTCTATCTCTCACTTAAAATTTTAGCCAGAGAATGACTATTAGAATTTTTTTTAAGTCGATCAAATTGTTTTGTGCTTCCCTTTAGCCTCTGACTGATTTTTAACATGGGTCACTTATGCTAAATTAGCTCAAGGGTTCCACCCCTACTCCTAACACCATAGCAGCAGAACATTTTAAATGATCAGTTATTGACTCTACAATAGTGTATCTTTTTTAAAGATTAGTGGAATTAGCTCAAGGGTTCTACCCCTACTCCTAAAACTGTAGTAGCAGAACATTTTAAATGATCAGTTAATGACACTACAATAGTGTATCATTTTTAAAGATCAGTGCCTGACCCAGATAGAAAAGTCAAAGTCCCAAGTCCTCCCAATTTCCCCCTTATGTTCAGTTTTTCTCAGCACCTACAAGGTAAAGACAGATTTCATCTCTGTGGGTGTTGCAAAAGACAATGAAGTCATTTTCCTTTAAAACCTTTACTTCTGTAATTACCCAGCTCTCCTTGCCCTTTGATACAACTACCTATAATTGTGATTAATGAAATAGAAGCATTGTCTTTCCCCTAAATCTTAGAATTGGAATCAACAACCAGCTTCCTCTTCTCCAGGTCAGCCTGAACAGCTTCTTGTGTTTAGCTGTGGTTCTCTCCCTTTCAGAGACTAAAGCATACAGGCAAATGTCTGCTAGGGAACTATGAAGGAACTGAGTACAGCAATCTAATGGAAGGTTCTTTGAAGTCAGAGAAAAATCCAGGACAAGTCTTTGACATAAAATCAATGACCTGTGTCAACTCCCTAACCGGTGTCTGAGAGCCCAGTGTCAGCTAAGGCAACAACACAGGTTGGCTAAGGTGGGTGGCAGATACGAAGCATCACAGCATTTTTACGGAACTTGTTCACACAGATGTGGTGCATGCCAAGGTTTAGGTACTTTCTGAAATCGCCAAGGAAGTCAATTACAATCCAAACCACTTTCTCTCTTCCCTGTATTTTAGCAAAATATTAACCATTTTCCACCCTAGCCACTCCATAAAACTCTCCCCAGTTAGTAATAACTCAGGTCTGTGAAAATACTTTTACTGAGTTTCCTGCTACTTCTCCCTCCCTGGGAACGCTTGATCAAGCAGTAATGTGTGATTCAGCCTTCATTGCAATATTCTGAGCCCCTTAGGGTCACATTAAGTTTTCTTTCTCATCCCCACACCAACTCATTTTGGAGGTAATGTGGGTAGTGGCTCCCAAGAAGGCCACCCCATTCAGAGGTTAAGCATTTTTTCCTGTGTCCTTTAGCTCCCAAGCACCCTACGAAATGTATGTCCTTTAATCAGACACATGAAAATGGAAAAGCAAGGGAATTTTGAAAAAATGAGCTACATTGCAATTCTATGTTTCCTATTGCTGTTTTCCTTGATTATTTTCTGTTCTACCATTTAACACAAAGAAAAGGAAGAGGATTTTCTCAGAAAATCAAAATTCAGGTCATGAATTCTCCTTTCTCCTTTCTCTCCTCTGGAAATGACTTCCCTAGTAAGGCCTGGAGCATCCCGAGAAACTGACTAAGTTTACAAGCAATAATTCTTTAGGATCCTGGGAGTGAATCACAGGAGATGAGCCAAGTGCCACTGAGGGGGCTTACAAGCACTGTCCCAAGTCACTAGAGTCGTAGCACACAATCTAAGCCATGAAATAACTTCTTCCTGGTACGTATGTGTCAATTTCCTTCTGGCCCACATGCCAACCTTGACCCATGATCCTGTCTCCCAGCCCTTCTGTTCTACTTCTACCTGTATACTTTGGCCACTTTGTGTCTTGAAGTCCTCCAAGTCCCTGGAGAAAGGCCATCTTTCTACTTAGGCCTCCCACCCGTTCCCTGTACCCTCAGCTTGAAATTCTTCTCCTAAGGGTTTCCCCACCTGACCCAGGCCCCTGGCTTCTGTCTCTAGGGACACTCAGAGGCACTTTCTCTAGATTCTGAGGATGGCCCCTTACTCTGCTTCTGCAGCAGCATCGCCCATCTCATTTCACGGCCTGCTCCCTACCTTCTCAGGCACCCGCCCAGTTCAGTCGGCTGGGGTCATGAGCCAACCAACGATAGGGTCCGGAACCATAACAGTGCAGTTACTACAGCCATTTGTAGCTAGGACACATTTGAATAGAATGTCAACATAAGGATGTGATATTTAAAACTTATTTCCCTGGGTGAAATTCCTCATACTTCAAATTCTCCCAGATCCTGGAAGAAAGAAGTTGTTTTTACCTTGTAAATCACACAGCTACTACCATACCACTCTCCTCACCCCCACCCCCAGCTTCTCACAGGTGAGAACTTGGCTGTCAGAGTTGGGCAGGTATTTTTCTGAGAGGCAGCAGAGTGATTGAAAAGGCCTTGGGGAAGGGTGGTATGTGTTGAGGGGGTCGGAGGTGAATACTGGGAGATCAGGAAAATCCTGGTTATAGTGATATAAACATCATTCTAAAGACAATAAACCTTGGTCTCATAGAAACCACTAAAAGCAGTCAGTGTCCTTAAGCCAGTGTACTCTTTGTTTCATAACACATGTGAGTTGGGAAATATCAGTGTGTCCTACTGGTTGGAGGAAATCACGGCCCAGAGTCTTGTCTTCTGCTGCCACCTTGTGTTAAAGGGAAGAAATTCTAAATTGATTGAGTTGCTCTGGCAGTAAGAAACCAGCATTTTACTTGGAAGAAATCTTAGAAATTCTCTAATCCAATTGCCCTCCATTCAGACATAAGGAAACTGAGACCCAGAACTGGAACCAAGGGCCCCCTCTCCTTCCCCTGCACCACAGCACATCTGCACAATCACACTCACGGCACCTGCACTTGGGTCGATGACTCAGCGAGTTAGACCCCCGAGGCACATGGCGCAAAAACTAGGGTGCCCAAATCTGTACTCGTCTTACCCAGTTAAAACATTTTCAAGGGACTGCAGTTATGTGTGACAAGGCCGACTAAGTGATAATGTGAGCTAGCATTTATAGAGTCCTCACTATGGGTCAGAACTATGAGAAGCACTGTTTATTATCTCACTTCACTCTTAATTCTCTTTTTTTCTTTTTAAAGATTGATTTATTTATACATACAAGCTGGGGTACAGGCTAGAGGTGTGGGGCGGCGAGAGGGTTCACCAGAGACAGAGCGGGGGGCAGAACAGGCAGATCAGAAATACACTGCTGAGGGGAGCAGCGGGCGAGGCAGGAGAGGTCTGCCGCACCATGTGGGATTCTCCCTGGCTGGGCTTCGAACTCTGCATCGCTGCCAACAGCTCCACAGCGCAGCGCTTAACCGCTGAGCCACCAGGGAGGCCCTCTTCACTTAATTCTTAACTTGAGACAACTATTCTGATCTTCACCTTACACTTAAGAAAACTGAGGTTAGGAGAGGTTAAGTAACTTGCTTGCCCAAAGTCATTCAGCTCCATCGGGCAGGGAGGAATTCAGGCTCAGATATGTACAGTTGAAAGTCTGTGCTCTTATCTCCTCCCTCACTCATCATATTGACTTTACCCCATTTCCTTTCATTACACAAGAAAGGTTCAAACGAGGAGAGATGCCTTCAGGGCCCATTCACTTGCTACCTTCCTTTGTCTACAGCTAGTGATCGCCCTTCCATTTGCCCTCCTGTACTGGTCTGATACCCTCCTGGAAGTTCCCAAAGTTCAGTTCTCAGACCAGCAACTTCACCATCACTCCCAAACTTGTTAGAAATGTGAATTCTTGGCCAGCACCCCAGATCTACTGAATCAGGGAGTCAGTGACCAGGCCAGCCAAAGTCCTCAGGAACAGCAGGTGCTTAAATAAGGTCATTTCATTTGACTTTGTTTTGTTAGAAGTTTGACAAGAAAGAAAACAATCCTGGCTGACATTGAACAAAACAACACCATCTCAGACCTCTTATATGCAGTTTTACTTAAAGCCATAATTTCCAAGAACCTATTCTTAAGTGAGGAATTACTATATTCTGATGCGCCTCACATTTCAGATGCAGTTATAGAACATCTAGGTATGTCAGCAATGCTTTGGTGTTAAAGGATGGTCACAATAATTTAGGAATCATCTAAAAACAGAAAATGGGATAGATTTGACTTAGGAGTGGCCAAATTCCAATCTCGCTGGAGGAAAAAGGTCCTGGACTTTTCAGTTTCTTCCAAATCCCACTTCACCCCTTACATTTTGACCTTGAGAAATAAGGGTCCAACATCCACCAAGAAAAACAGAAAAAGAAAAACTGCCTCTGGGCACATATGGAAACGATACAGGACAAATCCTGTTCTGTCCTGGTGTTGACATTCCGAACTGCCCTTGTGAGACCCCTATGAGGGGGGTTGGGGGGAAATCGGAGAATACCCGCCAAGAGCTGTGTCAGTAAAGCTCTTTTGGGCAGTGTTCTAGGATGTTCAAACCACATTTTAATGACTTTTTTTTTCTGGTGATAAAAGTAGTTTATGCTAATGTCCCTAAAACTGTAGAAAAACAAGAAAACCTCAAAGAAAATTAAATCACCCATTCTCCAATCCCTCAGAGAAGGTATTATTAATAGTTTGGTATATTTCCTATCAGCCTTTTTCTGCAAAGATAAATTTTTTATGGCACATTTAAATTGAGGTAAATACTTTTGTATTATAAAATACTACTGATTAGGTCTTTATACATAAATCTCTGAATATTAGAATTTTTATAGTAGATTTCCAGAAGGAAAATTATACAGTTTAAGGCTATAACCTTAACCAAGGCTGCTATAGGAAGCTGATTTTTAGGAAGCCTGTGAACCATTTTACGGTCCCTTCAATAGTACATAGAAGTACCCATTTTAAACTTTCCTCACCAACACTGGAAGTCCTTAAATTTGCTCAACTCTGCTAAGAGAGGGTAACCTGAATTTTGGCTGTATTTAAGACTCTGGACAATGAGAATATCATGATTCCATCTTCCTTCTCTATCACCACCAAGGCACCTACAGTCCTTCACCGTAGTTCAATGGGCCCCCTCCACACAAAAACTGTTCTTGTCAAGGCCCTCCCTGGTGGCACAACAGGTTAAATGTCAGCACTATGAAACTATCAGCAGCAACTGCAGGAGTTTGATCCCCAGCTTCCCCACGGCGCAGCAGACCTCTCCCGTCTCACCCACTGCTCCCCCTAGCAGTGTACTTCAGTGGATCTGCCTGTTCTTTCCCCACTCTATCACTGGTGAATCCTCTCACACACACACCCCCACAACACACACACCTCTGGCCTACACCCCAGTTTGTATGCACAAATAAATAAATCTTTTTAAAAAAATTTTCTTCTTGAGAGGCCTTTAAAGATTTACGCTTAGTGACTTTCAAACACACTGTAGAGTATTATCAAACTATGGTCACTGTGCTGTCCCTTATCTCCCCATGACTTTCTCTGAAGAAGATACATAAATGGCCAATAAACATGAAAAGATGAGTAACATCATTAACTATCAAGGAAATGAAGATTAAAACCACAACAATATAACACTTCATAGTCAATATGACAACTACAATCAAAAAGATAGATCATAACATGGTTGGTAAGGACGTGGAGAAACTGGAGCCCTTCTACCCTGCTGTTAGGAATGTGAAATGATGCAACCACTTTAGAAAACAGATTTCTTGGTAACCTGATGTAAGGTCACTTTTTGCACGTTACTCATAGGTGGTCACATGATTCTCTCTGGAGGCACGTTAGGATTTCTCTTCATGATATTATTTACCTCTTCCATGTATTTTTCCTCTATGGATCAGATAGAGACTAAAGAGGTAACAAAAAAAGCTTCTCTTTTTATTTTTTATAATCACTGTTGCACATAGTAATGTGAAAACTCTGTCGTCATTGCAAATTTATGAGATGAGGAATCTTAAGTTCACAGGGCTTGTTAGTGGCGATGCTTTGCCTGGATCCATGGCTTAAGGTCTTTTTACCATCAGGTCACCTTAATTTAACAGATCAGTTACACAAAAATACTCCTTGGAATTAAAAGAAAATGCAAAGCTATCCTCTCAGTACATTGCCTCATGTCCACAAGAGGGCAGTAGGACTCATTTAAATTCAGGTCAACATTAAAGAATGAAGTAATGGTATCATATCAAACTACTTAAATATCAGTAAATTTGGAAAACCACTGAATATGTATTCTTCAGGGTTCATCTGTAACTACAGGCAGAATTGATCAGCTCTGTATCTTTCAATGATAAAATTCCAATGCTAGGTAGAGTTTTCATACAGGTCTCCCTAGCCCAATCAGCCAGGCCTTATTAAGGATGGACTGAATACCAGATGACTGACCTCCCTCCCACTCCTCCAGTAGTGTTGTATGGATGCTATTTCACTGATTTTTTTAAAAGGTTTATTTATTTATGCATGCAAGAACTGAGGTGTAGGCCAGAGGTGTGGGGTGGTGAGAAGATTCACCAGAGACAGAGTGGGGAGCAGAACAGGTGGAGTGATGCAATACATTGCTGAGGGGAGCAGTGGGCGAGGCAGGAAAGGTCTGCTGCGTCATGTGGGAAGTCCCTGGCCGGGGATCAAACTCATGCTGCAGTGGCTACGGACAGCTTCATAGTGCTGTGACTTAACCCACTGCACCACTAGGGAGGCCCTATTTCATTGATTTTTAATTAAAGGGAGTAGTGGGGAAGAGTACTCATCTAGGGATCAGAGTTTAGGGATGTGTAATTTGAAAAAAAAACCTTTACATTTATATTTTGGAAAATTACTTGTTCATCTTTGTTAAACAAAATATGTGGTTTTTCAAAAGTATATCAGGAGGAGGCAGGAGTTTAAAAAATTGAGAGGTCTGTTTCTATCTAATTTCAACCCATTTGAGACTGTAGGAAATATTTCACTTTACAGAGCATTCAGGATTTTCACACTCATTTCCTCTTTTCCATGTTTAGTGCCATTTCCCTGGTTCAAGTCTTTGTTCATCCAGTGTCTGTTTGTACAGTTTTTGTGAGTGTGGGGTAGAGTCAAACCCAGGGAAAGGACTATAGTAGGTTATAGTGCTGAGAGAGTTCTAGAGCTGGTGGGCATTGTGAGAGATGCAGAAAATGCATTCGATAAAAGTCAGCACCTATACCTACTAGGAGTGGGTGGGCACCTCCTTAAACTAATGAAAGATAGTTACAAAACTTCTTCCATAAATATACTTTATTGAATTCTTAAGACCACTAGATAAAGGGTTAATATTAAAAAATCAGTTACATGTCTATATATTAGCAACAACTAGAAAACAAAATTAAAAAAATTTGAAGACAATGCTATTTATATCAGATAAATCACTTAGAAATCAATTAATAAAATACATAAGCCCTCCACACTGATTACTACAAAATATTAGTGAGCAAAGTTAAAGATCTAAAAAAAAAATGGAAACAAATACAACTCTCATGGATTGAAAGACTTCCTAATATTACGATGTTAATTTTCATAAATTTATCCATTAATTCATCACAACTTTAAACAAGGTCAGGGTATATTTTTTGTGCAAACTGACAAACTAGTTCTAAAATATATACATGAAAATGCAAAGGACCAAGGATAGCTGAGGTGATCTTAAACAAGAACAAAGCTGGAAAACTTCCACTTCCAGATGTCAAGTTTCATTGTAAAGATGTAATAATCAAGATGTATAATACCGGCACAAAGACAAGCTGACCAATGGAGAATAGAGAATTCAAAATTGAACCACACACATTCAGTCACTTGATTTGTGAAAGGGTGGCATAGCAGTGAACTAAGGGAAAGGGTTATGGGTCCCCTGGATAGCCATATGAAAAACAAAGTATCAGGATTTCACAGCACACACAAATATCAATTCTAGATGAAACAATTTCAAATGTGAAAAATAAAATCATAATTATTTCAAAAGAATGATTGGAAAACACTCTTGACACTGGAGTAGCAAGCATTTCTATTTAAAAAAAAAAGCCTATAAAAAGTAAGCATAAATATTATAATATTAAAATTTGTATACTAGAATATATTAAAATTTAGATATGTCCATCAAAAGATACCATTAGGAAAATGAAAATGCAAGTCTCAGATTGAGAGATGTTTGCAATACATATCTCCGACAAAAGACATGTACCTAGGGGAGGGGGAGCGAGAGGGATCAAAATAAGGGAGGAAAGAACACAAGGGACTATGCCTGAAATGGTGATGGGAATTTTATGGTGTCTACACCTGAAAGGAGAAAGCATGCATTGTACAAAAAGAATGATGTAAAATACATATAAAATTTAAAAAAGACATGTACCTATAATATATAAATAATGTTCATGAATCAATATGAAAAAGACAGACAAGCAAAGTTAAAAATGGTTAAAGACTTGGACACTTCACCAAAGAGATATCAAAATGGCCAGTAAACATAGGAAAAGAAGAAAAGGTGTCCAACCTTCTTAGTTATCAAAATAACGCAAATTAAAACCACAATAAGGGGCCTCCCTAGTGGCGCAACTGGTGGGGCGCAGCACTATGAAGCTATCCAGAGCCACTGTAGCATGAGTTCGATACCCGGCCAGGGAGATTCCCACATGGCACAGCAGACCTCTCCTGCCTCGCTCGCTGCTCCTCTCAGCAGTGTACTTCTTTCGATCTGTCTGTTCTCTTCCCCACTCTGTCTCTGGTGGGTCCTCTCACCACTCCACACCTCTGGGCTACACCCCAGCCTGTATGCATAAATAAATAAATCTTAAAAAAAAATAAAACCACAATAAGATACAACCATGCATCTCTACTATGATGGCTAAAGTGAAAATAACAGAAAATACAAAGAGCTGATAAAGGTATAGAACAAGTAGAATTCTTACACACCACTACTAGAAATCTAAATTGGTATAACCACTTTGGAAAAGTATTTTACAGTGCCTATTAAAGCTGAACATACAATTAACCTCGGATCCCCAAATTCCAGTCTGCATAAAGATTGGGTCAGAGTTAAAGAAACCAACAAGTGATGACGAAGCAACCTGGGGTCTGCAGTAACTGCCGAGGCACAAGAAGAGGAGACGTCTTTGACATGCAGTGAGACCTGCACCTGCAGGAGTGACCGGCCAACATGAGCTAGATGGCCATTAACAGGGGAACACGGGCCCAGCAAACTTGGGGCCCACCCTCCAATTTCCTTCCACAATTCCAAATGGAAACCAGAGGCCAAGGGAGTTGGTTGATAGAGTCCATACTCAGCCTCCTGGGCCCAGGGCGGGGCGAAGGGCTGCCCATTCCGTGAAGGAGCAAAAGGAGAAAGTGGAGCTCATTGTCTGACGTCAAGATTAAAGTCTAATGTCAAACATGAGCTCTAAGTCAGATGGTCTGGGTGCAAATTTGGCTCTGCCACATATATACCAGCTGGGAGACCGTTAGCAATATACTTACCCTCTCTATGCCTTGGTTTCCTCATCTGTAAAATGGAGATAATAATATAATCTACTCTATGGAGCTATAAACATGAAAAGCATTTAGCATGTACCAAATGTTCCTTAAGAGGTAGCTATTACTATTGGTTTAAGTATTCCCTTCACATAGTCTATGATCATTTAAAACAGGGAAATACATCGTTAAACATCTTATGTTTGTATCTACATTTATGGGGACGCTTTCTACAGGAATGTTGTCCAATCTCTGTTTTAGAACTTTCCAAACTATCTCTCAAGTATGACCTTCTCCATGAAGGCTTCTCTGAGCCCTCATCCAGAGGGAACCTCTTCTGTTACCCCAGGGACCCGAGTCCATGCCTCCCCAGTAATAGTTACCATAGCCCTCACCAAAAAGCAGCCCAGGGAACATGTGTCTGTTCTTTTTTTTTTAAAGATTTATTTATTTTTGCATACAAGCTGGGGTGCAGGCCAGAGGTGTGGGGTGGTGAGAGGGTTCACCAGAGACAAAGTGGTGAGCAGAACAGGCAGATTGACGGAAATACACTGCTGAGGGGAGCAGCGGGCAAGGCAGGAGAGGTCCTCCGTGCCATGTGGGAATCTCCCCAGCCGGGCGTCGAACTCGCTGCTGCCGACAGCTCCACAGCACAGAGCTCAACTGCTGCACCACCAGGGAGGCCCACATGTGTCTATTCTTATTTCCTTAAAAGCAGGAACCACACCTTGTTCCTATTTTTGAGATAACTGAAGTGCTTAACACAATGCCTTATATAGGAAGGTTTATTACTCTAGAATTTTAGATTATTAACAGTCCTTGATCCAAGGTCACCGCTGGTTGCACGTTCAAGTCCGGCTGTTATACTGATTGTTTGTGGAGACAGTTTTTATTCCATATCATCACTGCACAAATGAGAGCTAATCACAGCCACTATTTATTGAGCATCTACTCTGTGCCTAGACTTTTCATAAAACGTCATATAATTCTCACCGTGAGGTAGGGACAGATGAGGAGAGTAAAGTTTAACGAAGCAGTGTCATTTGCCCAAGGCAATGGCAGCAGAGCGATGATTCCCACCCAGACCTCCACAGCCCGTTACCCCTGTGATTCTGTAAGGACCCACAGCCAGTATCGACTGATGTCAGTTGTGAACTTTACTTACTTTCTTCATTTGTACAGTGGGTGAGGACTGGATGCCTCTTAGATGCTTCTAGTTCTAAAATGTAGGATTCTAAAGAAGTAGCTTTATCTGTTCATATTATGTGCCTGTGCTGATGAGAGCTGGGGACATTTGTTCCCCCAAGAAAATGGTTAGAAAATACAGGTGTTCTCAGTTTCCATCAAACAAATGTAGGAGGCGGGTTTGGTGAAACTGCCTTCTGTGGGACTCAAATTTCCCTTTCTTTAGTTTCATGGGTTGCAGTGAAGTCAACAAGAATGTAATTTGTGTTTGCATAAAACCAGAACACAAAAGAAGAGATCCAGGCATTATTGAGTATTCCCATACCGAAAGGGCAAAGTTCAGTTTTGTTAACTACCCTGGTTATTCAGCAAATAAGCCTCTCATCCATGGGTAATATTCCAGGGTCAAATCTCCTTATCTTTCTTACTGCTTTTGGTAGATAAGCAGAAACTAACTTACTATTTTGTTAAATTAGAATATATTTGATGATTAATGGGGACAAATTAAGATAGCATCAATTCAATCATGTGAACTCTGAATCTGTATTTATGATTTAAAAAAAAAGGAAAAGTCAACCAGTCCTTCTAGTAAACTGCCTAAAAGAGAAAGATCTCTCCCTCCCTCCCACTCATCTGTCTAGCTATCCAGCAAGCTTGCTACTTGCTATTTCTCTATATCCACCCATCCATCTATCTAGCTATCCAGGCAGCTATTTATTTATTTTCCTTGAGCTGTCTATCCACGTGAATCTCAGTCCAGTTAGAGGAAGGTAGGTAAACAACTTGAAAATTTCAACTAGGACAAAGCTGTCACCCCTTTTGTGGAACTCTCTGGAAATAAAAAGTGCAAACTCCCAAATCTACAAACATGAAATAATTACCTGCCCAAAGAAGCAACCTATTTCTAATCATGTTAAATCAGATTGTTCAGTCTCACAATCCAGGAAAGCACAAACCCAAATGACTAGGATCAAGAGAATAAACTAGAAATCACACAAAGGAAAGGACTGAAGATGTCAAGTCACACCAGTCCGCTCAAAACCCTCCCATGTTTCCCCACTTCACTCAGAGGAAAAATCAAAGTCCTGGGTAGCCAAGGGCCCACCACGAACTGCTGCCCACTTCCGTTCTGTGTGCTTGTTCTGCCCCAGCCATTCGGGGCTCTTCCCTCGCGCTCTAAGACACCAGGCCTGGCCTGCTGCTGGACCCAGGACAAGCAGTGCCCTCGGCCCCGAACACTCTTCCCTGACACTTCCCCAGAAACTGCTACCTTGCCTTCTTGTTGTCTATTTCTATTTAATTGATTTTCTCTTTGATCTTTATTTTAACCTCTTTTCTGCTTACTTTTAAGCACTAAATTATTGCTTAAGCTACAAAATGTGGGAATTATTTAGCATCAGATGACTGAAACAAAAAAGATAATAGTTTGTCTACAAATAAGCTATTTTTTAAAAATTCCAGAATAGTGTTAGTTAATCCTGACATACTGTTGGGGTTAAGAATTGTTAAAGTGTTTGACAGATAATGCTGTGACTTCAGAAATCCTGCAATTCTAAAATGATGAAAAATATATTCTACTCAGCGAGTTGAAGTGACTTGTCTAATATCACACAGCTAAGTAGGATCAAATCTAGGACAAGAATCAAGCTTTCCTAACTCTCACCATACATTCATTCGTTCTATAAATATTTATTGAGCACACTCTATGTAAGGCATTCTTCTGGGAGCTAGGATACAGAGATGGCCCTTGTCCTTAAAGATGTTATATCACCAAGTGGGATAGACTTTAAGCAATGAATTATTTAATTTTTTGGTTTGTTTAAATACAACTGTGATGAGTCAAGAAGGGGAACAGGGTACTCTGAGAGTATATAATGGGCGCCTCCTTGGTGGTGCAGGGGTTAAAGTTTCAGTACTATCAAGCTATTACCAGCATTGTGGCATGAGTTCGATCCCCCACCAGGGAGCTTCCCACATGGCGCTCTGACCTCTCCTGTATTGCCCACTGCTCCCCTCAGCAGTGTATTTCAGTAAATCCATGCATTCTGCTCCCAACTCTGTCTCTGGTGAATCCTATCACCACCATCCCCCTTGCACCTTGGCCTACACCCCAGTTCCGATAATGCATAAATAAATAAAAATAAAATCTTTAAAAGAGAGAGAGTATATAATGGCAGCAGGGTGCCCTGAAATCATCTGGGGAGAACAGAGAGAGTTAAGCCCAAAGGATTTAAGCAAGACTTAACTGAACGGAGAAGGGAATGGAGGAACATTCTAGGCAGATGAAAGGCAGGTATCCTTTCCATCACACCAACTGCATCTCATATAATATCATGGTGTTCCTTACTCTTTAACCCCTGGGTCAGCTAGATAGAGGATAAGGAAACAAGTGGAAATACAGAAAGGGCAAAAAAAAAAAAAGAGGGAGATCAGATAAGAGTGTAGTTCACACTGAGCAATTTAATAGGAAGGTTAACTGGTCCAAGAAAACCTGTGATACCATGAAAAATGAAGGATGGGAATATTTAAGTTGCTGAAGAAAAATGTGGGTTATAACCCACCAAGTAAAATGATCTAACTGGGAAAACCTACACCTCCAATTATTCATCCTTGCCCACTGACTTCAGGGGCACCTACTGCACACAGGCTCAGATGCAGGCAGGACAGCATCGCTGGGGTTGGGCGCGTGAGCACTGCAAGCTTGGTGCTGACCACATCCATGAGGCTTCCCATTCCACCCCCTACTACTGCAGGCCGTTGACCGCCTCGCAACAGACCCCCCTCTCCACTTGATGCAGACACATGTGTCCGTGACCTAACCTGGACTTGTCCTTAGGCAAAATGCTCTAACCTTCAACTCCTAAATTCTTACATTCCAAGCTCTGAACACACCTTCTTCACCTCCTAATCTTGTGCATATGCCCATCACACATACTCTTTCATCATAGCAACATCTTTGATCCATTGATATATCCATTTGCTCCCAAACTATGTTCCTTTTTAGTTTCAAGTCCATTCTTACCCAGGCCTCACGTGCTATCATCTATCAGCACTGCCACTGGTGCCATCTATTTCTCTTACGACATCAGGCTGAGGAGTGCTGAAGGAAATGCCACCACAGTGCAACCTGGTGCAGCAAAGGATCATGGTCTCTCACCCAAGCTGACAGTCAGAGCTGCCTCCGCATCTGCCACTCATTCCCTACATCAGAGTTTACCAATCTTCCCAACCAGAGAAGTGTCTACTCTCTCCCACATCAGAGAGACAGAGAGCCCACAACGTGAGGACAGTGGCTTCCAGTCCCTCAACTATCAGATGGGGTTTTCTAGACGCATGGACCAGAAACAGGGATTCATGCAAAAGTGATTTATTGAGAGATGTTCTCAGTAGAATCCTGTAAGGAAGTGAAAGACGCAGGATGAACAAAAGTTCCAGCTGTAGTCTCTTCTCAAACTGACCCCTTGGATCTTT
Source organism: Scalopus aquaticus (assembly GCA_004024925.1). Lineage (NCBI taxonomy): Eukaryota > Metazoa > Chordata > Mammalia > Eulipotyphla > Talpidae > Scalopus > Scalopus aquaticus. Next base: position 107,638 of record PVIJ01003246.1, read on the forward strand.
GAAGCATGAATAGCCCACCGAGTTGCCTACTTTGAAGCAGGAATGCCAGCTTTCTGCACTTTCTTTCCCATCAGTCATTAGCTACAGGCCACCCCTGTAACCTCTAGGCGTTTTCTGCCCCTTTCAGCATTGGGCAAATTTCCATGGGACACTGCAGCTGGGAGTGCAACAGCCCTTGCTCACAGTAACCCAGGGGAGAGGCCACCAGCCCAAGCAGGGGATGTGAGGATGGCACCACCAGCAGTTCGAGCCCACAACCTCACCTGCATCTATCATCTTCCTCTGTTGCTAAACTCCTCAGTACCTGCCTCACCCCGCATCCTGCTCCTGACCCAGCAGGAACCACAGAAACCACAGCGGCCGCACTCATTACACTGGTTAGCCACCAGCATCCTTTATTTTACAAGCTTCCAGACATTGGGTAATGTTCATTTTGTCCTCAGTCCCCCTAATGCATAACACACAGAAGAAAAGCTGTTTTGAATGCATGTTTTGGTCTAACTAGTGGTTCTCATAGCAAGACTTTCAAGACAAGTAGGTAAGAGTTTCTTAAAAAGAGAAAAGCCTTTCACACTTTGAATCAGATTGCATAGGGGACAAACTTAAGCAGCCCCTCTAGAAATGGCCTTGACCAATGACCTCCATTCACCAAATTTCACATCTTGCTTGTGGGGCACCAAAGGCTACAAACAAGGACCACTGGGAACCACACCACACAGTAAGCACCACAGATAACCTATCCCACTACTCACCCTTGGAGTAAATGCTTTAAAAGCCCAGGGCTCGTGGTTGCTCTCAGTTGCCAATAGTTGGAGGTGGAAGCCTCTTATCATCAGGCACCTACCTCAGCCACTTCTGCCATATGTATGTCAATGTCAGCATGTTCTGTCTTTTTCCAGATCATTCTCTTGCTACTTTTAATATAAGGACCTTATGGCCTGAAGTGCTTGCCATCTGGAAGAGGTCTCCTCCATTTCTCTCCAGCTCAGCAGTCCTCTTATTTCATGGGAAAGAACAGTTACCCAACTCAGAGGTGTTAAGTGATCTTGTTTGACAAACAGGAACAAACCTAGTGAGCTGCGGACAATGTCGATTCTGCCTTTGAAGTGCTGCAAGCAGCTAGCTGCATACCAGCATGGAAATCCAAGTGCACTTTCTCCCTCTATATGTTGTAAAGACTCATTCTTTATTCGTCCTTAGAGACATATGAGGTAGATAAAGCGTATAGAGGCAACTGAATGATGAGCATAAATAAAAGCTGAAAATAAACAGAAATTTAGAAAAGAATTTGAGAAATTTGGCAATTGCATTTCTGTTGAGAAATAGTGAGTCCAGGGAGTGGGGAAATCAATCTGGAGCACATACCAGCAGAAATCAATTTAATTAGGGAGGGGGCAGTGAGCATGGAGAATGAGAAAAATAAACAAGCCCCAACCCACTCATTTCAAAATTCAGAACAAGGACAAATAGATGCCAGACTACAGCCTATAATAAAAAAGTAATATTTTCATTTTATGTTAAAGTCAGTTAAGGATTGAAAGGGGAAAGGATTAGAAAAGATGCTCCGGGATAAACAGAGAACAAGAACAGGCAGACAAAGCGCTCCTCTCATGCTGTTTCTGACAATTCCAATCTTCACTCTTCTCATCTTCGGCTGGTGGGTCCCTGCAGGCCCATCGGATCTATCAAACAAAATCTCAAACATACAGAATCTTCCAACAGTCCTTCCTTTGTCCTTTTGTGAGCACTTTGGCTGATGCTATTGCCATCACTTACTCTGCCCTGAATTAGAATTGCCAGATTTCGCAAATACAAATCCAGGACTCCCAATTAAATATGAATTTCAAATAGATAATGAATATTTTTTTTGACTAGAACTATTTTCATGTAATAATCAGGATAGAATAAAATAAAGAATAAAATAAAATGTTAAAGAATGACTAAAGAATAAAATACTAAAGAATAAAATAAAATTCTGTTTACCTGCTATCCAAATTTAAGTAGGTACTCTGTTTTTATCTGTCATCTCACCCAAAATCCTATCTTCAAAACCAAATTTTTTGAGATTATACCTTAGAAAAGGGCCTCCCTGGTGACAGAACGGGTTAAGTCACAGCACTATGAAGCTATCAGCAGCCACTGCAACAAGAGTTCGATCCTTTGCCAGGGAGCTTCCCACCTGGCACAGCAGACCTCTCCTGTCTTGCCCACTGCTCCCCTCAGCAGTGTATTTCAGTCAACCTGCCAGTTCTGCTCCCCACTCTCTCTGGTGAATCCTTTCATTCCCTTTACTCCTCCAGCTCTGGCCTACACCCCAGTTCTTGTATGCATAAATAAATAAATCTTTATTTTAAAAAAAGATTATACCTCAGAAAAATTCTCATTTATTTCCCCCAGGTGTGTTTCCCCAGAGAGGAATGCAGGGAAAACTCATATCCCACCTACCCTCCATGTGGAACAGAGGAATCTGTGCCTACAGTAGCAGACCCTCTAAGTCATGTGGACAGGCTCTTACATATGACTTGGTCAAATATTTTCATTAACAAATATGTAAGACTGGATATATTTTAAATGATTTTCCCTGGGTGGCAGTTATTAATCAGATTAGAATAGATGTAGCATTTTTTCTCTCACTAGAATTTTCTTATCAACTTAATATGTAACACACCAATCTTCAGGAGTCAGATGGTAAAGTGGGCACTAAAATCTAAAATAATTTGAGAAATAAAACAGATGAGTAAAAAGAGTATCATAATCAAAGGGTTGGCTTTTGTGAAATCTAAATTGTAAATTACCTTTTGAGTCTCATTTTGAAATTTTGCAATCAATTACTTTTCAATCAGTCATTCAGACCTTCAGAATGCATACTTGCTGCAATTCAAAAGCTCCACAAAGCAAGCTGAGTCTGGTTAGGCATCCATCACTGGGCTGAAGCAAGCCTCCCTGCCAGCAGACATCAGCAAATGCAAGGAAGGTGGGAGGAAGCAAATGAAAAAGAGCAGCAGTTCTGAAAGAAGAAAATACTTCCTTCGCCTAGTTTGTATCTAGGGGCCAGGAGAATGCTTCAATTTACTAATGAGCCCTGTTGCCATCTGAGAAGCACTTTGCAGCTCTGAAACGTAAAGGCGAAGCTCACCTAGCAGTGGACTGCTCTACTTCTGGCTGGGCCAGGCTGTTTTTGACCTTTAGAGACTTTTGTTCAAAAGTGTTTGTTTTCTAGAAGTGGTATTCCAAGTGCTTTCTCCCCCCCCCCCTTCCCCACTTTAAGGAACTCCTACTATTTGCAGTGTGCAATTCTGATGATTTCTCCCATATGGTGTTTTTCCAAAATTAATGTTTAAAAGAGAAAATAAAGCCAGACTTGGATCCTAAAGTGATCTGACACCTGTGTAAAGCCACTAACATGGACACTCTGGCTATAAACAACAGAATAATGGCTTGGACAAAAGGAGGGTTGCTTTTTTCAGATGATAATTCAAGAGAACATGGTCTCAGTGCTTATCAAAGAGTTCCCCAGTGTCAGGGTTCTGAGTAAAACACCCCAACTGTTTTCTTGCCTATGCCTCAAGATAACAAGATGGCTGCAGAAACTCCACTAGAATTGGACTTCCACAGGAAAACCAAAGCAGAAAGAGATTTTTCTTACTTTTATAGCATCAGAAAGAAAAATCTTTCCTAGAAACACTCAGCAAGTATCCATTTGTGTCCATGACCAGAGTTGAGTCACCTGCAAAGGAGACTAAGAAAGTGAGACGCCGGGATTTGTAGCTACTATATAGTAAGAAAAAGACTCTGGCAGCAAGGAAAAGGGTGCCATAGTTCTCAATGACTGGCATCCACTGTACATCAGTGCCCTGCCATTAACACAGCCCAAAACTTCACCACAGGTCTAAAATCCCTTCCTAACTAATCTCCTGATCTCCTGTTTCTTCTCTTCATAACACCAGCAATTTTTCTGTCACATCTTTGGAGATCTCACATTCATCTTCCACTCCTTCTCTCTCTAGTACCCTCAGCCAATCAGTATCCATGTTTCGAGGATCATCCATCCCTTCGCAGGCAGGCTTCCATCTCTCCTGTCCTTTCAGTTCTAACCTAGCATATTAATTTAGACCCTTGTCACTTCATAGCCAGACTAAAGTGCAAAAGTCACCAAACCATTCTATCCTCACCCCGGATACAACTTTTTCATAAGTTTCTTATCTAGAAAACTTTCAAGGATTCCCCCAATAACCACAAGAAATATTCCAAAGCCTTTAGCGTAAACCTTAAGGTCAGCCATTATGCACCACAGTGGTTAAGAAATTGAACTTTTTAGTTAAATGACCTATGTAATATTTGGCTATGGAATTAATTCTCCAAGACTTAGTTTATTCATTCACAAAATGGAAGTTACAAAAATACATAGTATGCATGTAAATGTATACTACTTACATTTTGATAAATGGTAATTATGCTTTTGGCTTTTGTTTTTAAAGGTAATACTGTTTTTTAACACTATGTACATTTTGGATGTACACTTTGCACCTCAACATTTGTATATACCATAGCACACCCATCACTAAAGATCTGGTTTCCATCCACCATCATCCTATCGACCAGATCCTTTCTACCGTTTATCCACCCCAGACCCTTTATTCCCCTCTGGTAACCACAATTCTACTGTCAGAATCTGTTTTTGTTTGTTTTGCTTGTTCATTTGTTTTGATTCTTTATCTCCCACATTTAAGTGAAATCACACAGTATTTGTCTTTCTGACTTATTTCACTTAGTATAATCCATCCCAGATCCATCCATGCTGTTGCAAGTAGCAAGAGTTCATCTTTTTAATAGCTGAATAGTATTCCACTATGTATATATACCACGTCATCTTTACCCATTCATCTATCAATGAGTACTTAGGTTGTTTCCATATCTTGGCTATTCTGAATAATGCTGCAAAGGACATAGGGATGCATATATTTTTTTAAATTAGTGTTCTCATATTCTTCAGACAAATAAATAGAAAGGAAATTGCTGAATTATGTGGCCATTCCATTTTTAATTCTTGAGCATTCTCCATATTGTTTTCCATAGTGGCTGCACCAATTAACATTCTTACCAACAGTTTATGCGGTTTCTATTTCTCTACAAGCTTACCAATATTTACTATTTTTAATCTTTTTGATAAAAGCTATTCTAACAAGTATGAGATAAAATCTCCCTGTGATTCTGAGTTGCATTTCCTAGGTGATAAACATCTTTCCATGTGTCTGGTAGTCATCTATATGTCTTTGCTAAAATGTCCGTTTAGCTCCTTTGCCCATTTTTTAAAATCAGGTTGTTTGGTTATTAATTGTTGTTGAATTGTTTGAGTTGTTTATGTATGTGTGGATAGTAACCCCTTATCTGATAGATGATTTGCAAATATCTTCCCCCATGTGGTAAGTTGCTCCTTTATTTTAATGTTTGTTGTTGCTATTAAGAACAGGCACCCAGGGCCTCCCTGGTGGCACAACGGGTTAAGTCTCCGCCTATGAAACTATCCGCAGCAGTATGAGTTCAACCTGGCCACGGAGCTTCCCACATGGCACAGCACACCTCTCCTGCCTCGCCCGGGGCTCTCCTCAGCAGTGTACTTCAGTCCATCTGCCTGTTCTGCTCCCTGCTCTGTCTCTGGTGAATCCTCTCACCACCCCACACCTCTGGCCTGCACCCCAGTTCTTGTATGCATAAATAAATAAATCTTTAAAAAAAGAATAGGCACCCTACTATGTGTCAGGATATAGAGGTAGATAATATGTTCATGGTACCTTCCCTCAGTGAGTTGACAGTAATCATGAAAATAAAATCCAACTCATTAATTGGCTGAATGTACCTCTAATTCCCCACTGGCTATCCACTTTATAAGTCAATATTTTATCTTTTCTTACTAGACAGTGGAGAGTCCCAAGGGTAGCATTATTTTTGTGTTCATTCTTTAAGAATGAATATCCAAACTTAATTTTGTCCTCAAGAAGACCTTCATTTGATGAGACCATAAACCCTGACTCACTCTTTCAAAGCACATTATGCTTCCAGAAATTGTTAACAGTATTTATTTATCTTTATCTAACATCTGTGTGACTTCAAAAAGCAGACACGAAAAGAGATGTGGCTCTTTGTTTCATTATGCCACAGATTGTTCCTGTAAATTTTAATTATGGAAGATTAAAGTCACACCGGGATTACATGGACACAGGAGTTACAACCTTCTCCCTTTGCTACAGTCTTGAGACTTAGCCTTTCATCCTCAATTTTTGACTCCTTTTAATGTGACTCTTTTGCCAGTTTCCTCATCCAACCACCACAGTGGGCAATATTTGTTACCAGAATGCTCATTATCTTTAAAAAGAAGAAAAGGATACATTTTTAAAGATAAGCTAGATTTGTGCCCTGAATTCCTTTTAATTCAGGCTTCTTTCGCCCTCTGAAACTATCCAAGCAGTGAAAAACCAGGACAACCGGACAATGCCTCAGTTCCCCTGTTCAATCTGGTAGAGAGCTCGCAGGGAGCTGCGCCCTGTGCTTCTTCCTTCCTCCAGGGCTCTGGCCTGAGACAGCTATGTGTTTCTACACGTTTCCGGTCTGTGCAAGAATATTTAGTGGTTAAGGGCACTGACTCTGCAACTGGACCACCAGGGTTCAAATCGTGGTGTGACCTAAGTTAAGTTCTTTAACTTACTCTACCTGAGTTCCTAATCTAAATTGAGAGGGAAAACTCACTGACTACATAGAATTGCTATGAAAATCACGTGGGTGAATACATGCAAGGTGCTTAGCAAGCTGCCCAAAATGTGATTGAGCTATGTAAGTGTGAGCCATTGTTATTACTAATACTCTTTCTTTTGGCTGGACCACCTGTCAACAGACTTGATGGCTGGCTGGAACACTTCCTAAACATTCCCCCACAGCTCTCTATTCAAAACCTCAGGCCAGCCTATGAATCAACCAATTTCATTCTGTGGAAAACAGTCCAAGAGAATTAAATGGGGAATGCTGGATACGGTGGGGCTAATGCTTTATCAGGTTTTTAAGAAATCTGGACAACAGAAGTGCAAACTGCTTTGCTTCAAGGGGAGTCCATATTTTATTCCTTTCCAGTGAAACAATGTTCCTCTTAAAAGTCAAACAGCATTCCTCTCACTGCTTACTCTTTAGAACCACCTACTTAAATATACATGCTACTGTAGAAAACTGTTAGTGGGTGCACAGTTGAAATAGCAATGGCTCATTAAAAATCAGACTTGACAAGTCTATTAATGTGAGGATCTTAACTCTAAGGTAAAGTTCACTTTGCAAAGCCATAACCAGCATACCCAAGTATAAATTTACTATTACGACGATTTAAAAATCTTTCCACTTAGATACTTCCTTTTAAAGAAAACACTATATTTTGTACATTTAACCAGGTTTCCTTCCAATAGTGTAATTTCATTTTATCATCCTTAATAATGAATAGCACAATGCTAGAAACTTAGATTGAAAGAGGCAGCCTGCAAATGTCATAGTTTCAGGGGAACTACACAATTTTACAAAGCACAGAGAAACCATGATGATATACATATTAAAAATTCTTTTTACCTAAAGGCCATAAAAATACTTTGGCTGAATTATCTGTTTCAGGTCTCCTAGCTCAATAAATGGGACTAATAAAAAGCAAAAAGACAAGAAGAAAGGATGGCAAGAAACTAAGAGAGCAAAGTCCCTAGAATAACCTGAAATTGGCTCCATCCATCCTTTGAGAGTTGACGAACAGAAACAGGGAAGCTCTGTTTCCACTCTATAGTTCCAGCTCTTAGTGAATACTGTCTGTGTTCCAAGTGCAGTTGCAAAATAATAAATCAGAGTGAATTCAATGTAAGTATGACCCTGTTAGAAGAGACTAAACATTTAGTACAATTCAATTTTCTGTGGTTCAGCTCCTGGTTCACAACAGAGGTAGGAGGGGTGCAAGAAGATTGGTACAGGCCCAAGAAGTCCCAGCCAGGCAGACACATACTATTAATAAGATCACTTTTAATATAATAGCTAATAATGAAGAGATTTCTATATTAAAAATTGCCTTTCTCCTCAGAAATCCTGCTCCTGAGATAAGTATCCCAGAAAATTCAAAGTCGACATACACACAAATGGTACATGAATGTTCACAGCAGCCTTATTCACAATAGTCAAAAAGTGGACGCTCAGATGCCCACAAAGTGATGAATTAATAAGTAAAATGTGGCATATCCACACAATGGAATATAACCTGATAATAAAAAGAAATACGGATTCAATTCTAAAAGCAGATGTATCTTTAAAACATGCTACATGGAAGAAGTCAACCACAAGAGCCCACTTGATGTTACTTTTCCATTTATTTGAAATGTCAAGGATGAATTGATCTATAAGGACAAAAAGTAGGTTAGTGATTGCCAAAAGCCAGGGGAAGGAGGAACAGGGAGTGACTATTAATCAGTCTGAGTTTTGGGGGGAGAGTAATAAAGCACTTTAAAGTTGATTGTGGTGATGCACTACTCTGCAAATACACCAGAAATCATTGAATCGTGCACTGTAGGTGGGTGAATTTTATGACATGTGAATTATATGTCTACTTCTTTTAGAGTTGCTTTCTCTCATTTCTTCACGGACTAGATACTTACTAATTACCCTGTACAAGTTACAGGGTTAATAGTAAAGTATATAAGATACACAGTAGACCTTTGTCCTTCACAAGGGTACTTTTGGAAACATTTCCAAATCACCAAATAAATGATTACCACTAGGGCTGAGACATTGCACAACTACAGGGGGTGTCATTCGTTTGGAATCTATGTGAATGGTGTCCCCAGAAGTCCTGTGGAGCAAAATTTGCATGGTCATACAGGGTGGTTCTGGTTACTGCTAAAGACACTAGAGTGTGGCTTTCTTCCCTGTAACTCCCCCTCCTCATCACTGTCAAAGAAGCAATTTTTTTCCCCACTTTACAAGAACTATTGACTATATGCCAGTGGACTGGGACGCGGATAGTCAATGGTCAGCCAGACCACGTGGCTTATTCCCAAGAGGCTTTGCCAGCACTCATGAGATCATACAAGGAAGTTTCATGATCAACCCTACTGTCTTGATCCTATCCTATTCAATATGTGGGTGTAAACTGTTAATCTTATTTTAGGCAAATAAGCTTTTTCTGCATATTTTAAACCTCCTTTTCAAAATATACTGAATGCTATTCAGAGTCTTCTGTGGCCTTTTTGAACTGTCAATTAAATATACAACTTTCTTAGTGCTTTTTAAGAAGAGAAAGTTAACAACACAAATATTTATGCTTACTGATCAAACATATTTATGTGCACTTCTATCCCAATCTATAGAGATGGAAGCTGCTGATATTTAAGCAAATGGCAGTACACAAACATTTTCTTCTGCATGTCACAGTGGGAAGCAACATGGTTACATCTGTAAATTCCGTTTGTTTGTTTACAGGAGAAGAAAGCAGGAAAAAAAACCCAGAAATAACAAAACCATATTAGTACCTATGCAAATGAATTATATGATTATCTGGGACCAATTCCCCCAAACCATTGACTCCAATTAATTGTTTTTAAAAAGCATTTAATTATTATGATACATAAGAAATAAAGAACAATGAAACAGCCCTATGTCTACTGCCAGCCTGCCTAAGCTATAAATACAAAAGAGCTCCTGGTCACATTATTCTCCTATTTATTTTCAAATGACTTGGGAAAGGACTAAAGGTGATGCATAAAGACTTTTCAGGAACTGCAGGTCAAAACGTGGGTCACCGGCAACATTCTTTAAAAGTACGTTTCTATATGATATAAAGGCATTACCTGGCCAAGGCCAACTCCACTCCCCAAATCCATAGGGTCGGGATGTCTCAAATTCTCACTCCTAATTCCTCTTTTATGCTAAAGCATCAAAGCCTCTCCAGAGAAGTGAGCAAACATACCTTACTCATTCTAAAAGGACAGGTTTCATGTAAACACCATCAACCGCTAATTCTCTGAGTATTTGCTTCTGAAACAAAGTGTTTCAAATGATTTCAAACTCTTCTTTCAAGTATGTTGTATCAACTTTCTACTTATATTAGAGAAAAAAATAATGAATTAGGAGCTTATCTATTTTCCAATCCTTCCCAACTCTGGCCCAAAAAAACCAGCTTTAAATTCTCTTTTCATGTTGTCAGAAAAAAGTCCCAGAGCCCAGGTTCTCTGCAGGCAGCAAAGCGAGTGAGAGGCAGGAAGGTGAAAAGAGAAGGCAGGGGAGCAAGAGCTGGTCGATCCCTAATCGCTATTTAAAGTCCTGACTCTAGGGGACGCACAGCACATGGAAACAATATGTCAAGGTGACGGCAAGGCATCTCCTACGTGATCTGAGAAGGGGATGAGTACTCCTATTATCTAACCTTCACCGTGAATTATTTATTTATCGAATTGGCTTCTGTCTCCTAACAATCCTGAGGGAACAGGGCAGAAACTGTCTGCAGAGTATAGTAGAAAGGGGGAAGGGATTCGGTGCTTCCTGGATTTGACAGGCCTGGCTGGGCAGCAGGACTCCGGTCGTGGAAGAGCGTGTGGGGGAGGGGGGCGGAGGAGGGAGACAAAGGAGCTGGCCTGGCTGGTATTCTCAAATGTCAGGCCCAGCCCCTGAGGCCCTGAAACTTCGATTGTAATCACAGCCCTCTTGCTTTTTGTTCACAGATGCTATGTCCTCCAGTCACTACATCGCACCACGTTTTTGCAATCTGAGTAAAATCCTGGCGCTGGCAAGAAAAGGAAGTTGAGAGTCTGCTCCTGCTGAACCATAATCAATTGAAGATCTGAGTGGCTTTTGTTTTTTGTGGTTTTTTTGCGTTTTGTTTTGTGTCATCTTTTTATATATTCCCTGTTCAAAATGAGCTTTAGTGTTCCCTTTATATAAAATAAAATGTTAACTAAAGATTACGAGCAGATAAAGAAGTATCCTGCACACATAAAGGCTTACTATCTAAGTCTTTCCCAAAGTAACTATAAATACTTTATATGAAAGACACACACATACACACACACACACACACACACACACACATATAAAAACACCCACAGATACATTAATCATCCATATGTACATATGTACATGTATATGATGAAGGAAGAAGAAATAATGACAATGACTTAGAAATTTTAAAATTTTAAATGGTTTTGAGCATACAATCAACTAAGGCATAAACAGAGAAATGACAAGTTATGTGTAGTCTTGTAACAAGGGACAGTGGTCTGGACTTCCTGAAGGGGCTGTCCCCTTACCCTTCCACACATCAAGTTAAACCAAATCCTATTTAGCTTAGGAAATGATCTCCCAGACTGTCTTATTTCAGCCATAAGCACTAGCTAAAATGTATTTGACAAACATCCTCCTGTGTATTTAATCCTTACTTATTTCTCTTAACTTACACCTCCAGACTCATGGAAATTGTAGCCCAGCCTATCCCAGCTCACAGCAATCACACACATCCTAGAAACCCCTAGCACATTCCCAGAAGCATTATCTTAATGCAATAGGTTATACATGGAGGATTAAGAGATGAAAGGAGAGCCTACATATCCTAGCTCTTAATCTTCTGCCATTTCTGCTCTTCTGTTTAAGAAAAAGAGAATGCGGCAGTAGGACCCCCCCCCTCAAAAAAAAAAGACAAGAAACACACACATTTTTGTGCAAATTCAACAAATTTCTGAGACAGGACAAAAGGTTATAAATTCAGATCTTTTGAAAGAAAGTAAATAGCCAAATAGGTGCATGGATTTATTTGCTGCTCTTCTTTAACCAAGAAGAGGAAAAAACAGAAGGGTTCAGCTAAAAAACTGAATGTCTGGAGATGAAATGGATTTTGTTGCCACTAAGCTGGTTTACAAGAAATGCAGTAATCTGATGCTCGCAGCCAAATCTCTTTAATAATGGATGGATCAGCATTTAGAAAACTATAGAAAACAGATCCTAGGCCAGACTTTCAGTCTGTAGAGTGGAGGTCACAAAATTGAAGCAAATGTCTTTGGGAGGTTAGGGAAAGAGTGAAGAGATCATCTCTCTATGTGTTTGAATCACACATGCATGTCTAACCTAATTTGGTAACTGATTCCTTCAAAACAAAGAGTTTCCAAATTACTCTAAAAAAATTGCTGCCTGCAAACTCAGGCCCTAGAATCCCCACCACGGTCTCCTTTTCCCCCATATGCTAGTATTCAGCACACTGTTTGACTCCAATAAAATTCTGCTGACACCACTGCTCTGAGATTATTTTTGCATGCCCATGCAGTTTATCAGGTTTAAATAAAATAAAACCCTAATATAGGCAAGACTATTTCATGTGATTTCTATAAAGAGGTTGTTTTTTTTAATAAGTGTATTATATTGATTAAACCACATGGATACTGGGGAATTATCGTAGTAAATAACTAGAAGAATGCACTACAGAATGTTTTCTCATTCACTGTAAATTTTTTTCCCCCGTGGAATAATAAATTTAAGGAGGCTGATGCCAACAACAAATTATCGAGTTAAAATAATTCTGAACCTATCTTTCCGAGGAATTGCTTTGAAAAAGCTAGATCTGTATATAAGTTTAAGTGATTTGCTTTGGATTTCTTAACATTCTACTTCAGCCTATTGTTTTCAATCTCAAAAGTGAACACTTGCTTTATAAACTTTGCAAATGTCTTGTAAGCATCTACTGCAAGAACAATATGGGAAAGAGGTCTTACGTATCTTCTGCATTCAATATTTTATTTTGTATTTATTAAGCTACCAACTATTCATTTTATCATATTTCTAAAAATTCTGTAGTTAATTCTTCCACTAAAGTAGAAATTGACACTGGTAAAATACAGATAAAAAAGTTCTTTTTCTCTGACCCAGGAGTCTTGTGTCTTCTACCTGCGCCCATGAAAATGTAGACTAACTTCTTAGCTTGCCAGTAGGGCAAATTCTCAAATCCTTCAGAGCACTTTACAACTTTCGTTGAATTAATGTGTGTTCTATTGGGACCAGGACTAACTCACGAATAAATTTTCCCTGTCCTGTTCTCCAAGGAAGGGATATGTTTTAGTGAATATGACAAAAATCTCTCTTCCATGAAATAAAGTCATGTCTATATATATATCCATAATGTTTCATATTATGCTGAAGATTTATATAATTCAAATTACCAGGCTAATATGATCAAGCCCCTTGGAAAAGCATTCTAAAATCAGGTACATTCCTTAGCATAAAATCAAACTGCCAAGTACAAAATCACTTGTGTTCTCTAGAGCAAAATGTAGGAAGGTACAAAGATGATGATGAAAATGACGCTGGACTAAATTTCCTGACCCACACTCTGATCATATTACTTGTTTTCTCAATAACCTTTAGTAGTTTTCTACTGCCATCTTCCTAGCAATGGAAATCCTTTGTAATTTGATCCAAATTTGTATTTTCATATTTAACCCTCCTCAAGTACTTTTCCGTTACTACTACTTTCTTCATGAACTTTACAATTCAGTCAAATATAATTATTGCAAAGCATGAAACTGTCCATACTTTATACTTTGTTTCATTGAGATAAAATTTACCAACCATGATATTCCCTTATTGCAGAGTTTAAACATTTGATTTTTAGCATAGTCATGGTTTTGCAACCATTTTAACTTTAATTTTATAACATTTCTTATTTCTCCAAAAAGAAATTTTATACTCATTAGTAATCACTCTCTAATTCCCCTTCCCCAAAGTAACCATTAATCTACTGTCTGTTTCTGGATTTGTCTATCCTGGCTATTCCATACATATGGGATCATACAATGGATGATCTTTTATGGTTGACTTCTTTCACTTAACATAGTGTTTTCAATGTCCATCCATGTTGTAGTAGAAATCAACACTTCACTTTTTATATATTTGAATAATATTCAGTTATATGGCTATATCATATTTTGTATATCCATCAGTAGATGAACATTTGGAATTTTGCCCCACTTTTTGATTAGTAAAATAATGCTCTAATAAGCATTCATGTGCCAATTTTTATGTGGACAAATGTTTTCATTTATGTTGGGTATAAACCTAAGAGTGAAATTTTTCGGTCATGTGATCACTCTGATGTTTAACTTTCTGAGTAACTACCCAGTTGTTTTCCAGAGTGGCTACACTACTTCATATTTCCATCAGACAACTACGAGAACTTCAATTTGTCCATATCCTTGCCAACACTTGTCGTTATTTGACTTTTCATTATAACTATCCCAGTGAGTGTGAAGTGGTATCTCATTGTGGTTTTGATTTGCATTGCATTTGATTTGCATATTCAGTAATGATACTAAATATATTTTATGTGGTTATTGGCCCCTTGTATGTATTTTTTGGGAGATGTCCATTCAAATCTTTTGCTCATTTTAAATGGGGTTATTTGTACCTTTTTATTGATAAGTTATGGGGGGGGGGTTACTTCATTTCTCTTGTTTTGTTTCAGTTTTATGGAAATATAATCAACAGGTGGATTATAGTTCTTCATGTTTTCTAGGTACTAGGCCCTTATCACATATATGATTTGTGTATATATATATATATATATCAATTCTATGGGCTGTTTTTTTGCAATTTCTTAATAATGTTCTTTAATGCTATTTTTTTAATTTAGTGAAGTCAATTTATCTATTTTCTACTTTGGTTGGTTGTGCTTTTAGTGCTATATCTAGGCCAACATTTTTTAATCCAAGATCAGTCCTATCCCATAATTTTGTTACTGGGATATAATTTGTGTATAATACTTAAATATCTTTTTGTTGTGAATATAACATACAACAAAAAGTACACATAACATATATGCATAGCTTAATTATTGGAACCATTACACAGACCAAGAAATAGAATACTACTAAATGACCAGAAATCTCTCTTCTGTGCCTTACCACTTTCCAATAATAGTTCCATGACAAGATTGTGATTCTTGAAGGCACGTCCCAAATTAGTTTAACCTTTGTGTTCAAGCCACATTTATTACTGTACTTGATAGTAAGTAATATTGAGTTAACTAACAAAGAATGGAAGTGAGTTCATTTTACGCCCTAATTGCATAGCATCTCCTATAAAGGAGATTTTTTTTTATTGCTGAAGAGATTTAAATTTTTGCACAAAGCTGTGTTTCTCATCTGTTTTTGGTTTTTGGCTTGTTTGCCCCAATATACTTAACATATATGACACTACTCGATCAATTAATGGTTCACTATAGGTAGGGGGAAAAATATAATAAATAATGAATTAAAATGAAAAAATAGCTTTTAGTTTATTTCTTGCATGCTTATATATGCCTGAAACTGTGCCAAACTTTACCTCAATTGATCTTGATAGGACCCTTTATTTTATCTCTCTGCTCTCCTCCACTTTAACATTTGCCCTCAGAAGCACTAAGGCTCCCCAAGACTGAGCACTGAGCCCCAGGTTACACACTAACATGTAGCAGAGACAGGATGCAAAACCAGGCTGGCTGACTTCAGAGCCTATCTGATAAACCTTTAGCTGTCTCCTGGTAATTCTGGTGCCCAAAGTCCCTGAGAGCCACTCTTAAATCTGTTTAGGGAAAAAAAAAGATGTTCACTGGATCCCTGGTGTTCCTCTCAGATGTTCTTGCAGAAGTAGAGCCTGGGAACAGGAAGTATTCAGTGAATGGTGTATTATAACACAGTTTCTTCTTGTTGGAATCTAGACAGAATCTTAAGGCATTTATGTGTCCCTTTCTGACTAGAATTTCAGGCACCATTGATGTTAGGGCTGAGTTAGGCCCCTCCAACTTTGGGAAACAGTGTCCAACTGTCCCTGCTTTTAAAATTGCTAACTAAGGGAAAGCATATGGCTAGACAAAAAGACAGAACTAGTTATAAGAGATAATTATCTTCAGGTAAATTTAGAGCTTTGTGAGTCCATAAAAAATACTGATAGCAGTCACTCAGAATTACTTTCTTTGGTCAAAAAATTTTCTTTCTTTCTTTCGTATGAAGATGAGTGATTTTTTTTCCCTAACAATTGGAGTTAGGTAGTATAAAGTAGCACACACACTCATCCATCATTTTTATCTCTCTTCCTTAATCAGCACAGGCACAGCAAAAGATAGGAACTTGATAATCATGACAAATTTGGACCAGCCTTTAATGCAAGTATCACCAGGACTTGATTGGAAAAATTCTCCATTAACATCACTACTTCTGTTTATTATATTACTGATAGGCGATCATGTGATCATAGGATAGTTGTCTCATTCATGGCACACAGAGTGAACATATTAGATGAATTAAGTTCTGCTTGAAATGTGGCATGCTAAATTGCCCATGGCTGGCCTGGTGGCAGATCCTTGAACAAAACAATGAATTCAGCCTAAGCTGAGAGAACATATCCTTGGCAAAGGGCTTCTTGGCAATTTCAGCCTCATTCGTTAAGTGGAGATACATTTTCCAAGAGCTTTATTAGCAGTTGAAGGTGGGAACAATCTATTAGGCCACACAATTATCCTTTTATAGCCAGGTCGGTCCTGTTCCAGAGCTGTTCTATAAAATGTGGTAAAGCAATCAAGTTTTCAATCTTTAAAAAAAAACAACTGTCAAAAAAGGCCATTTTAAAAATATAACTTATCTTGATTGTATGTGTTTTTTAAATTTTTATCCTTGTATTTTTCTTAATATTTATTTTACTATCCAAAGTGTTCCTCTCATCCATGGTTAACTTTACTTTAGTTTCAATAATATTTTGTTTTCCGAGTGCTGTATTAAAAGGATTGTTCCACAGAGTAAATACTATTTTCTATCTTTTGAGAACTTGCTTTCAAGTATCTAAAGCTTTGTGGCTTTCAAAGTATTTTCACACACAAAAACTCACTTGATTCTCACAGAAACACAATGAGATAGACAGCGAGACAGTACAGTGAGCATTTCTGAGTCTGGGATCAAATTACTTAGTCATTAAGTCTTTTTCCTCAACTATAAAATGGGATTTATGAGAGGACTTACTTCATAGATGTGTTGTAAAGAAAAAAAAATGAGTTAATGGATATAGTGCATTAAATTTGGGCACATATTAAGTACTAATTAAGAGCTAACTGTACTTCTGGTTTTTTAAAATGCTTCCAGGTGCACTCAGTGGACCAAGGTGGTATTCATTCTAGTTTTTTTCCTCCAGAGTTCCAATTCAACAACAAAGGAAGACAACAAAGGAAGATTCACTTCCCATAGACATAACCAAAATATAACTACATATGGAACAATTTACTCAATGGGCCTGATTTGACAAGCAGAGCTTCCACAACAATGACTAAAAGGAAACACTGAGATGGGAAGTGAGACAGAGATACACTCCCACTGAGGAAGAAACCCCGCCCTGGCTGCAGTGACTCATGGTCAGGAAGTATCTCAAAATAGCTGTGTGAGAGGCAGGTTGGAAACATCAGCAGGCATCATTTTAGCAACCTCATGCAATCTTGCTAATCCTAGTTCTGGCAGGTACCATCTTGTAACACTCCCTCCAGCTTACTAGAGTTTTAGGGTAAGCCCCACTAAGAGTTCCACCCACCTCTGTGATTCAACCTTCACATTCCTGACCTCAGTCACTGGGAGCTCCACCTACCCACTTACACTGAGGCCAAGTTGACAGCCCCACCCTCTGTACCACTCAATATAAGAGATGTATGGGTGGATGTTGCCCACACAGGGACACACCTTGAGTGCCAATCTTGGGTGGTCAGAAGAGACTGTGTTCTTGGACTCCATGGGATATCACCTGCACAAGGCAATCCTTCAAGACTAGAGAGGTAATAAAGTTGCCTAATATATAGAAACAAACACAGGGAATCAGGCAAAATTGGGAGACAGAGGAACAAGTCCCAAACAAGAGCAAGACAAAATCCTAGAAAAAGACCTTAAGAAACAAGATAAACAAGGTATCAGGTAAAGAGTTCAAAGAAATGGTTATAATAGATGAACTAGAAAATTTAAGAATGATTTAAAGTTACAGAACTTGAGAATATGACAGAATTAAAAAAAAATACAACAGTGTGGTCCTATGGTAGATGTAATGAAGCAGAGGAACTTATCTGCAAGACAAAGTAATGGAACTCACCCAGACAGAGCTGCAAAATGAAAAAGGAGTTTTAAAAAGTGAAAATACCATAAAGAGACCTCTGAGACAGCATGAAAGGCAAAATATTTGTATTACAGGGGTCCCAGAAGGTAGAGAGAGAAAGGGAAAAAAAATTTTTGAGAAAATAATGGCTAAAATTTTCCCTATTCTGGGAAAGGAAACAGATATCCAGGTACAAAAAAAGCCCAGAAAATTCCAACAAAGTACACAAAAACCTTCACATCAAGACATACTTTAATTGAAATGGGAATTGTGGCAGCTAATGAAGATAATAGGAAACAAGTTCCTAAGGAGCATTGGCCAGATGTAAAATTTATGAAATATGAACTAAATGAGAAATTAATTGGTGAAATTGCCAAGGAAAATATTCTGAAAAAGATGGATATCCAAAAGGTTGAAGCTGAGTTGCAAGAGATCACCAGAAACTCCCAGATTATAGAGGATATTCCTGAGACAAAGATAAAAACACATCTGTAGAAAATCCTGACAATAACCAGTTTTAAATATTCCTATTCATTTCAAGTGAGCTCCAAATTTCATTTTAGATATTCAAAGGACAAGAGCTTAATACTTTTGAAAAGAAGTTGCCCAAAAGTGTGATCAGAATGGAAAACATATACAGACAGAGGATGCAGATGTAACAGTAACAGCCAACACTTTTCCATTAAATTCCAGTCAGATTCCAGATTCATGTTGAAGCTCTAAAATAAAGATCACCATTACTGATTGCTGATGAAATGCGGAAGTCATATTAGAGACAGCTGGACCTGAGCTTTTATAAAACCCAAAATGGTGGTGAAGTGGTGGAATGGATGGAGTATGATAAGCAGTCTCTAAGTACTGTCTCTGTTTGTGAAAAATGGAGTTGCTGGCAAGATTTTGGGAGGGAAAAAAAAAAGTCATCTTATTTATAAATTAAAACTCCCAAAGTTACTGAAAAAGTAACTTGAAACACACTTGAAAAAGTTATAGGTGTTTTCAGGAACAGTTCCTCTTATAGGAATGGAAGACCTGTCCCATAATTTAAAGCCAGACAGAGGTGGGCTTGAACCCCAGAGGGACCAGGAACTTGCCATGTAATCTTGAGCAGCTTATTTAACTTCTCTAAGCCATAGCTTACTTATCAATAAAATGGAAAAGACCAGATTCCCTTTCTGGGAAGGGAAGGGACTTCTGATTCTGGGGAGGGTCAAAATAACATAGAAAAAAAGCATTCAGCCAAGGGTTGGCTCCCAGTACAAAGGTGACAAATAGTAATTCCCTTCTGTTACTTCCTTGATAGAGAAAAAACACTATTTTATCAGTATTTTTCTTTCTCCTAGTCTACATTGTCATTTCATCTTCAGTCCCAAATCCAGACATAGTCCTTCCTCGGTTCTTACTGATGCTAAAACGTAAAGTTAAATTAACAAAGATTCTTCTGTTGCCCACAGAACTTGGTTTTGTTATTGTTAGTTTTGTTTAGTTTATTTTTTGCAAAGTTTCTGCTGATCCTGCAATTAGACTTATTATTACTAGTAGCAGGTGAATGTTTTAGATTCCCCCATGATTAAATGCATGGTCATTATTCACTGAAAGGCTAAAGCATTCAGGAACCAGCAGGGGCCCCTATTACAGAGTTGGTTGTGTCTGAGAGTCCCAGGTCACCAACCACTCTCTGTTTCAAAGGAAGTCTGTCTACAGAGCAGAAACCTTTTTTATTTTTAAATGTTCTTCAAATACTTATTTTTATTCTTTGTACACATTATTAATTATACTGAAAATAGTGTTCTCTAAGAATGCAAATTATGGACATATTAATCTTTAATTTTTTGAGAACCAAAGAGATAAGATCTTGATTTATGATATTCATAGGAACTAAAAATGTTTTTGGAAATATTTTTCGAGCATGTGAAAATTATTATTGGATTTAGTGAAGAAGTTGCTCATATCACTAATGAATTAAATGAGATTTTTGTTGTTGTTCTTTTAGTGTTGTACTATCCTGTATGGTAGTGACTAGCTAGCTGGGTCTTTATGATGAATTTCATTCAATTACTAATTTTCTCAATCATCTCCCCCCAACCACCATCTCTTTTGTCCAGTCCCTCCCCTGCCCCCTCCATCCCTCTTCACCTCAAAGCCCCCAGGATGTTTATTGATGTCCATTCATTTTTGAAAATGTTTTACATTGTCAAATTATGTTATGTGAATATTTAATATTTGCTTTTATCATTCAGTCAGAATGGTAAAGTCACACTTCGCTGCATATGATCTCTCAAATTCCCTCTATTTTGTTGAAAAAGGCGACATGTTATCCTTTCTTTCTTAAAAAAAGATTTATTTATTTATGCATACAAGAGCTGAGTGTAGGCCAAAGGTGTTGGGGGGTGGGGAGAAGATTCATTAGCGACAGAGTGGGGAGCAGAACAGGCGGACTGACTGAAATACACCGCTGAGGGGTGCAGTGGGCGAGACTGGAGAGGTCTGCTGCGCCGTGTGGGTCAGCTCCCTGGCCAGGGATCAAACTCCTGCTGCAGTGGCTGAGATAGCACCATAATGCTGAGACTTAACCCCTTGCACCACCAGGGAGGTCCCATTTTATCCTTTCTTACGGCAATAAAATACTCACAGTGTGTATATACTACACTTTTTGATCCATTCATCCATCTGTTGAAAGAGATTTAAGCTGCTTCCAAGTCCTGGCTTTTGTAAATAACATTGCGGAATATATAGGATTTTTGTTGATGGTTTCATATTCTGTGGATATGTGCCCAAGAGAAAGATGGCATGGTTTTACAGTATGCCCATTTTTAATTTTAAAGATAAATCCAGATTGTATTCCATAATGGTTTCATCAGTTCACCCTCCCACGAACAGTATAATAGGGTTCCCTTTCTACTGTATCCTCTCTGCATTTCTTGTGGGGTTCTTGATAATATGTGCCAGTCTCACGGGTATGATCGGGTGGTATCTCTTAGTAGTTTTAATCTATGTGTCTCTTACTAGAAATGATGATGAACATTTTTTCATATATCTTTTGACCTTCTGGATATCCTCTTTGGTGAATTGTCTGTTCATAAAAGCTCTCTATTTGTTAATTGGGTTATTTGGTTTTTATTATTAAATTGTATGATTTTTTAAAAATATATTTTGGGTATTAGTCCCTTATTGGTTATATATTATATAAATACATAAATCATATGAATACAATATATATTGTATAAATAAATGTTTTTTCCCTTTCAATAGGTTGTCTATTTAATCATGTTGTATTTTCTCTCTCTGTATAGAAATTTTTAACTTGAGGTAATCTCAATTGTTTAATTTTGTTTTTAATGCCCTTACCAGAGGGGTTGAGTCACCAAAAGTACCTTTATTGTTAGTATCACAGAATATATCACCAATGTTTTCCTGTATGTGTTTTATCATTGTAGATTTTATATTTAAATCTTTAATCCATGTGGAATTTATTTTTGTGTATGGTATAGGCAAATAATCCAACTTCATTCCCTTATGTGTGGATTTCAGATTTTCCCAGCACCATTTATGAAAGAAGAGCAGAAGAGTCTTGATTCATACAGTTTCTGTTACCAAAATCTCTCTCACTAGTAACAATAAATTGTACTATCTTGAAAATTCACAAATGCAAATTAAAAGAGAACATAAAAGAGGAAGAACATGAAGGAGCAGAAGCCGTGGGAGAAGAGAAAAACAATTTTGCTTTCAGTGTATCTGATTAGGCTGCGATAATGCCCTCCACAGAACTGTCCATCACTGCCTCACTTAGGTCAGACAAGGGTCTGACCTGAATGCCTAGGCGACAAAGGGCAAACAATGCTAAATTCAATTTTAGCTGATCCTTGAAAAAAGGAAAAAATATTCTTTAAGGAACCTATGGAGAGCACCACTTGGACCCCACATTTTTCATTTTTGACACGTTAGAATTTGTGTTAATACTCTATGATATAAAACAAGTAAAATAAAGAAAGTATGATAGAGCAGAGACAGACAAACATGTTAAACTTGCCCAAGTTCTATTTCTGCTCCTAATGCCAGGAATTTAGTCTCTTCCAAATACCCACTTTAAAATTTTATTTGCAAAAGTGACACTTTCCCACTTAGGGTGTAGATATCTTTCCGGGGGGGTGGGGAAACTTAACTCTATTCAGGCCTTTTATGTGCTTTACATTTATAACTGAAAAAATGTTTAGTTATTGGGGGAAAAAATAAAAGTCTGCTCCCCAAAACCCAACAATCTTATATTTGTCAATAATCTAATATTCAGTGGACTTCAGGATTCTTTTCCTAGTTGGTTGATTTCTGAGTCAGCTCGCATCCCCTGAGAAACAAATGCCAAAGTGAAACCAGATGTGCAAGACATGTATTGGAGGAAACACCTCTGGACTATAAAAGAGAGAGCAGTCAGGAATAGAAATGCAAGTCTGACACTTGTGATATGAGTGAGGGAAGGAGGGAGGACTAAGTAGGAGGAGCTCAGCCTGCAATGCAATTCGAGAACGTACAGACCAGGCTAATGCGAGCCACAGAGCAGACTGTCTGGCATAACAGGCATCAGGCATTAGCTGGTATATGCACATATATACTGTGAGTGTGGATAAACAAGTGAAATGGATCAACTGTGCTAATAAGTTTCAAGTAAAGTCTTAGCTTTTTTATTGAGGGAAATTAAGGGATGTATAGATCTCTGAAGTTTTCTAAATTCTCCTTGTGAATGGATGTTAACTGTTGGTGACCCAAAACATTAGAGATCAGCACTCAAAGAGAGGACTATGGTACTCAGGTGATAAAATGAAGTTTAGGCTCAAGTTGTTACTCTGTGGTTATTTCCATTCTTCTTGAGTATACAATGATGTAGATGTGCTTAAAAACTGGTCTAATCGCCACACTGGAATCTGGAAAAATAACTAATACTGTCGGTGGGCCACATGGAAACTCTTGGAACTCCCTCTAGCTTCCAATAAACAGTAAACTAAAAGCAACTTCACATCCCTAGGAGAACTGCCAAGATTAATTCCACCATAAAAGTTCTGAAAGGTGCAGGTGTAGCGATTCCTAATATTCCCATTTAATTTGCCTATTTGGCCAGTGCAGAAGATGTAGTCATCTTGGAAAATTATTATGGATTATGGTCAATTTAATCAGCCAATTATAGCTTCTGTTCCAGATGTGATGACTTTACTTTAAAAAAATTAACACAAGTATGGCATCTAGTACACAGCTATTGATCTAATTTTTCCCTCCAAGCAATTTTTAATGATCACAAGTCTTTTCTTTTGACTAACAGGGACAACAACGGCACACCTTCACTCTCTTTCCTCAGGGCAGTTCTGCTTACCTCTCTTCACCTCACCTCACTTCTCCTTCTCTCTGTCCCAGTCTAGTTCCAGAGATCTTGGTCATCTTGACACCCCATAGGCCATCGCTGTGTCCCCCTCATTGATGAAAAACATGATAAATTGCTCTCCAGACACAGGTTGTAGTAAATATCGTTATGGGTATTCCCTATATTAAATTTCCTTTACTGAAATAACTAGTGTAGATTCTGTTTTCCTATCTGACGCAACTCCAAACTCCACTTTCTAAATTTATTAGGGATCAAAACAAACAAGTATTACCAAATATCAGTTATTTTTCCATAGAAGTCTGAGGAGCTCTATAAAAGTCAGATATCCTTCATGTGGTTGATATAAATATCACATGAGCTATTCAAGCACATTTTACTACTGGACTCACAATTGCCTTGACACCTTTATAAGTGGAGTAAATTCTTATCCTTTTGCTAATTTATCATTGTCTATGGAACAAAAAGTATTTATAGCCTGTTATGGGATGAAGTGTACACCTACCTCCAGCCCATTCATATGCTGAAATCCTAACCCCCAATACCTCATAGTTCCACTGAATTTGGAAATGGGGCCTTTAAAGGAGTGATTAAGTTCAAAGGAGGCTGTTTGAGTGGATCTTAAGCCAATATGACTGATGCCTTATAAAAGAGGCAGTTCATACTAAAAATGGATCTGCTATATGATCCAGCAATTTCACTCCTAGGAATCTACCCAAAGAATACAAAAACATTAATTCAAAAGGATACCTTTATCCCTATGTTTATTGCAGCACTATTCACAATAGGTAAGATATGGAAACAATCCAAATGCCCCAAAATAGATGACTGGATCAAGAAGATGTGGTATACATACACAATGGAATACTACTCAGCAATAAAAAAGACAAACTCACTCCATTTGCAGCAACATGGATGGAGCTGAAAAGGATTATGTTCAGTGATGTAAGTCAGAAGGAAAAAGAAAAATAGCAGATGATTTCACTTATAGGAGGAATATAGGGGAACCAAATAAGGGATCAGGAAAAAAAGAAAATAATAAACAAAAAAAAACAAAATTAGCAGGCAACTATAAGTCATAGACATTCTGCAAGTGGGGGGGGGAGGGGGAAGAGAGATCAAAACAGGAGAGGGAAAAGCACAAGGGACTACAGTGATGGTTCATGGCTGAATTGGTGGTGGGAATTTTATGGGACCTACACCTGAGAGGAGAAAGCATACATTGTACAAAAATGTACAATGATAAAAGATGTGTGTGTGTATTAAAAAAAAAAATAAAGAGACATTCAGACCTACAAAGAGACACAGAGGAAAGATCACATGAGGACTCAGTGAAAATATGCCACCTGTAAATGAAGGAGAGAGGCTCAGGAGAAGTCAAACCTGCCAACAACTTGATTTTGGACTTCTGGCCTCCAGAATTATGAGAAAAGTCCCTGATATTTAAGCCATTCAGTCCATATGTAGTATTATGTTATGGCAGGCCAAGCAAGCTAATACACCTATGGTGTAAAGATGCAATATGGCTGTTAAAACCTTCAGTAGTGAAAGACATAAGATCACAAAACAAGGGTGAAAGTGTGTGTCTGTTTTGGTGTGTTTGTATCTGTCTCTCCTTGAATTCCTACCTTCCCCACTGTTTTTCTCCCTCTTGGTGATTCTCTTTAGTCTTGATTTATTTTGTTTAGGGGGCTGAGAGGGAGAAGGTTTTATTTAACCTCCTTTTCTTTCCTGCCCCCAAACTTTCAATTAACTAGATAACACCAATATCATGTGTTAACTAATGTTATAAGTGTTTTATTTCTATTAACTCATTAACACCTCACAATGATCTTATGAAGTAATTATTATCTTTTACCCTAATTTTATAAGTGGGGAAGTAGAGGTTAAATAGCTTGCCCAAGGCACACTGTTAGCAAGCAACAGAGCTCAGATTTGAGCCCAGAAATTGTGACGGTGGGGTTTGTGCTCTTGGTTGCTATGCTCTACAAGATTTTACATAAAGGGAAGAACAACTGTGTATATGTCCATTCATGTATAAGCTATTTTTACTGAATCAAAGGCCAAGGGAGACAGCATTTTATATTCTTTACCAAAGGTAAAGCCATTCTTATACATAGCCCTCAACACTTTTCCTTGTGCAACTAATATTAACAAGTTGTCTCTTTTGGTAATGACTGAAGTTCTTACACACAATCAGAAGCAATCTTAGGCATACAACTTATGCATTCAAATACAAAAATTCTAATGATAATGAAAAAGAATCTTTCCTTGATTCTCACAGGAACCTTGTAAATGAGAAAGGGTAGGCAGTATCCATACTTTACAGAAGAATGGAGAGACTGACGGAGGAGCCAGGTGGCAAGGCCATTAGGAAATACATTTGTTGTCCACTGAAAGGTCCCTGCTTTCACCATACTCTTGCTGCTGCTTAGAGAAGTGATGTCAGCTGCAATACTAACACTAGCCTTTGCTCAACTGTGACCTTGCTTCAGCCACAGCACCAAGATGCACAGTTAAGAAGGATTCTCCAGGTTTCTGTGCCTCAGTCTAGACTGCATCATGACTCAGCATCAGTGAGAGGAAAAGGTAGGTCCATGGCACCATGTCTGGCTGTGTGGGATTTTCCTCCATTGATTTTTTTTCTCCCCACGCTGATCCAGCGTGGTGGTGTGTAGTGAATGAGGACTGCCGGCAAATGCGAGCCTGCATAAAAAGCTCCCTGCTGAACCGCTGTCACAGTGGCTCAGTCTAGGCTCCCGGGAACTTTGGCAAGCGGAAGAATCCTTTGTGTTAAGGCTATGACAAGAGTGGAAAAAAATCTCAACTATTCATCTGTGTAGCATCATTCAAGCATGCCTTAATGGGGAAGGTCTAATGAGGAATGCAGTCTTTGAAAAATCTAGCTTAAAAAACTCCAAAGCATTCTCACTGTACAATTCTGCAGGATTATAATTAATAGGATTCAAACTACACACCAGAGATTATGTTACTATTTTACCCAGTTTTGTGCTCACGGATGCTTCTTTTCCTCACTGATTACAGTCAAAGAGATCTTGGCCTGTTATTATAATCAAATGCGCAGGAGAAAACGTCTCTATTCTTTGAGGATTCTATGGAGGTAGTGGGAATAAGAGAATAAAAGCCAATTTTAAACTATCAAATGAAGCGCTGCTGCTCTAGGCCTTTTCTGTCCCCCCTCCTCTCCTGCTGTTGACCTACTAATAGATTCCTTCTCTTGAGGCTAACTCAACTTTCTGAAGGGAGCTGAATGTAAAACCAGTATGAAACAGTTTTTGAAGTTACCCAGAGCTCTTTGCCAAACACAAGACTGGGGTTTCTGTCAAGTATAATTCACTTATAATTATGCCTCTATAATTTCTCCCAAAGAAATTCAAAAGCATTCATCTCCAACATTGTACTTCATGCATGGTTAAAATGCTGCCAATTAAAAATAAATAAGAGGGCTACAGTGCTTCGAAAGTGTATGTGTGATAGGATAATTGTATGGTATGTGAATTATATCTCAATAAAATGATGTCTTTTAAAAAGTATAGTGTAGTTGAGAAAGGAAAAGAATGGCTAAACATGATTGAATATAGAATTTTCCTAATTTCAAAAAGTCATTATGAAAAAAATTGTAAATATGTGTGATGGACTTTAACTAGACTTATTGTGATAATCATTTTGCAATATAGAAACATAATGAATCATTGCTACTTAACACTAATGTATGCTAAATAAAATTAATTAACAATAGCCAAAAGTCAGACAACCCATCAACAGATGAATAGATAAAGTACAGTGGAATATCACTCAGCCTTAAAAAGGGAGTAAATTTGACATATCCTATACCTCATGAATGGACCTTACGGATGTTATACTAAGTGAAATAAGTGAGTCACAGATGGGCATACTGTATGATTCTACTTACATACCTAGAATAGTCAAATTTACAAAGACAAAAAGAAGAACTGAAGAAAGAGGTTGCCAAGGATGAAGGCAAAAGAGATTCAGAGTTGTTTAAAGGGTACACTTTTTGTTTGGGAAGATGAAAATATTCTGGAGATGGATGATGGTAACGGTTGCACAATAATGTGAAGGTGGATGTACTTAACACACTTTAAATTATTTAAATGGTAAGTTTTATGCTGTGTATATTTGACCATGATAAAAATGTTTTAAAATAATTTGAAAATACACTTCATAAAAGAATTCAAATAATATAGAAATGTATGTATTTTGCTGTTATTTATAAATCTTAATTCATATGGTCTTATTTTGGTGTTGGGATTGAAGTAGATTCAGCTTTTATCTTTCCTAGCCACAATATTATCATTAAATAATTCTCCCATAGCTCCTACTATTTTAATATTTCTATTTTAGGGTCTGGAGAAAAAGGAACCCTTGTATACTATTGCTGGGAATGTAGACTGGTCTAGCCCCTATAGAAAACAGTATGGATATATATCTGAAAACTGATATACCATACAATTCAGAAATTTTGCTCATAGGTATCTGCCCCCCAAAATGCAAAAACACTAATTAGAAGGGCTATCTGACTTCACTGCAGCTCTATTTACAATAGTCAAGTTAAGGAAATAATCTAAGTGCCCAGTGACAGAGGAGTGATATGGTATACATACAAGAATAAATACTACTCAGCTATAAAAAAAAAAAAAATGAACTCTTGCCATTTGTGACAACCTGGGTGGAACTGGAATTGATTATGCTAAATGAAATAACTCGGAAAGACAAATACAGTACCATAGAGAAACAAAACAAAGGAACTTAACAAAACTAAGCCAGAACAAAACCTGGAGATATAACTGCACAATTGAGGCTACTGGTGGGGTGCCACTTACTGTGCGAGAGGGGTGCACTTTGTCTCTTAATATTAATTTTATTTATTTTTAAAAAGATTTATTTACTTATGCATACAAGAGCTGGGGTATAGGCCAGAGGTGGGGGTGAGAGGATTCACCAGAGACAGAGTGGGGAGCAGAACAGGTAGATCTACTGAAATACCCCACTGAGGTCAGACAGGAGAGGTCTGCTGCACCATGTGGGTTAGCTCCCTGGCTGGGGATCCACTCGCTGCAGTGGCTGACTGATGGCTTCATAGTGCTGATACTTAATCCCTTGCGCCACCAGGGAGTCCTTTAATATTCACTTTAAAAATAGGGGTTAAACACCTATATGTTCTTTTTTTTTTTTAAAGATTTATTTATTTATGCATTCAAGCTGGGGTGTAGGCCATAGGTGTGGGGTGGTGAGAGGATTCACTAGAGACAGAGTGGGGAGCAGAACAGGCAGATCTACTCAAGTACACTGCTGAGGGGAGCAGCGGGCGAGGCAGGAGAAGTCTGCTGCGCCATGTGGGAAGCTCCCTGACTGGGGATTGAACTCGCATTGCATCAGCTATGGACAGCTTCAGAGGCCGAGATTCAACCCTTTGTGCCACCAGGGAGGCCCAGCAATTATTCACCTTTATAACTCCTAAAGTTGTGGAGTATCTCTGAATTACCATAATTTCAATGAAGAAAAAATTTCTCAAACTTGAATTGCCAGCACCCTTTTTTTTTTTTTACCACATTATCATTTGAGCTTTTTTTTTATTACATGTTAAATGCCTTTGTGAACTCAAACTCCATTGAAGAATGAAATTCTATCCTTAACAGTTTAGCCAAAACGTCTGTATTTTGAAGTTTTGCTTTTGTAGAATACTGTACCTTAATTTCTCCGAAAGCACATGGTACACAAAATGTAGACTAAACTAACCATAGAGATTTAAGACAAAAAAGATGCCACTCTTTCTTCAGAGAAAATGTTAGGCCAACCCACTGCATAGGTCTCTGAGTGTAGCATACTCCTTCTCCTTCCCTAATTGCCTTATGAACAACCTTTAGATTTTACTGATTCCTTAAAAAATTCGAACTCTGCAATGTTTTTGGAGTTTCATTTTGGTCATCGTCCTTTACTCCTTTAAATTTCCGTTAATTATGTCAACACTGAATGCTTAACATTGCAAGTTATAATCTACTTTGTGATTCATTGTTTTCTTACTCATTTCTTCTTGTTTTATTATCAGAATAAAGGGGTTTTTTTTCTTTACAACTCAATGATTTTTAATGTAGTTATAGCATTAGGCAATCATCATCACTGTGATCTACTTTCAGAACATCTCCATCATCTCAAAAAGAAACTTTGTGCCCCAAGGTAATCACTCTTGTTTCCATGCCTGGCCTTAGGTAACTATGAATATCCTTTCTGTCTCTATTGGCTTGACTCTAGTGGACATTTCATATAAATGGAATTATATAATATGTAGGGTAGGGGCTGTGTGCGCACACAGACACATCTGACTTCTTTAACTGAGCATAATTTTTTTTAAAGATTAATTTATTTATGCATACAAGCTGGGGTGCAGGCCAGAGGTGTGGGGCGGTGAGAGGGTTCACCAGAGACACAGTGGGGAATACAATAGGCAGATCAATGGAAACACACTACTGAGGGGAGCAGCGGACAAGGCAGGAGAGGTCTGCCGTGCCATGTGGGACTCTCCCCCACCAGGCATTGAACTCGTGGGGCAGCTGCCAACAATTCCACAGAGCTGCGCTTAATCCATTGTGTCACCAGGGAGGCCCTGAGCATATTTTTTAGGTTCAACCATACGGTGACATGAAATCGGTACTCAGTTCTCATTATAGATGATACCAAATTTTCTTTACCCAGTTGATGAGAATTTGGATTTTTTTCCACCTTGTGGTTATTATGAGCAATAGGACTGCAAACATTTGAATATGTCTTTGTGTAGACATATGTTTTCATTTCTCCCAGGTATATACTTAGGAACACAACGGTTGGGTGATGTGATAACTACTTTTAACATTTTAAGAAACTGTCACCTTTTTCCAAAGTGACTGCACCGTCTTAGATTTCCACCATCATTGTATGGAAAGGCTTATTTTTAATCTCCATGAAATGACAGTATAAACATAGTTAAGGAATTTTGATTAAGAGAAATGTAAGTTTTCCCTCCATGAGAGATCAGAGATGATTTTCTTCTGCACAGTTTTCTGAGTCTTCTTTCTTTTCCACAGGCTCCCAGAGCTAGAGTAGACATGACTGTGTTCAGCAATCAATGCCATGAGATTAAAATGAATGCTGATTTGCCAAGATGCCCTCATTGTGATGAAATACCCCTCCCGTGCCCACAAATACACACATACATTTTTTTAAAAGCTTGTTAATCCCCACTAAGACAAAAAAACAAATACTTATCTTCCTTACCTTCCATTTTTAAATACAGTAAATATTTATTGCTCTATTAGAGCTCAGACTACTACAAAAGTGCTTCAACTGAAAAAAATTGTACCTTTAGCATTATTGGTTCAAATATAAATTTAGAGAAGAACATATTTAAGTTCTCTTGAACTGCCAATTTCACATAACTGACAACCTAAATTATATTACATAAGCATCTATTCATTAGGTTATCTATTCGAAACGGAGTTGAGGTTTAAGGCAAACTAACTGCTGTCACATGAAGCTGCTGTTTGACAGTCTTCAGTGAACTCAAGCAAAAAAAAAAAACCAAACCAAACAAACAAAATAAACTAACAAAAAAAAACAAGAAATGCGGGAAAGCAAAACAGTGGGTCAAAGAATATCAGCATTGTGGGTAAACAGCTCCAAAAGGCAAGAAGCTTCTTGTATTGAATTTGGCAATGACACAAATTATGCAAAAAAACTGCATTTAGTGTTGAAAAGTTATTCTGTTATTTTGGGGTTAGGATGGGTTGGAAGTTATATTTTTTTGCTTGCTTAGGTGCCAGACTTCATAGCCACATGTTATACTGTCAAATATTCTGGACTGCAAAATAATATATTGTCTGCTTTTCTTCTTATGCTACATTTATGACTTAAGAAAGAAGAGCAGCAAGATAAATAAAATGCTAGAAAAGAAAATATTTTCAGAGTGCCTCCGAAAAAATAAGCTATTTTGTTTTGTTTTTATTTTGCTTTGTTTTTCTGCTCATAGTGTAAGAGGGTGGTCCTCAAGAAAGGGGAGTGTCCTAGGCTCCCTGCCCCACCCAAGGGAGGGTGGAGCTGAGCAGGAGAAATAAGCTGGAAGCTGCCTGCACCGTCCGCGGCCCCGCCCTCCAGCCCCGCGTGAGCGTGCGCACAGCCGCCC
>PVIJ01003247.1:0-37938 GCA_004024925.1 Scalopus aquaticus
GGGGGGGGAGGCAGAGGCAGGGAAGGAAAATCGCACCAAATGGAATAGAAAAGAACACAAGGGACCATGGAGATGGATCACGGGTGAATTGGTGGTGGGCTACCCAAGGGGAATACAAAATGTAAAAGACATAAATAACAATAAAAATATATATTAATAAAAAAAAGAATATTAATGTCTTTTGAAGATAGCAAGGCAAGAAAGAGTAGACCTTTAGCTGACCACAGGTAGGCCCAAGACATGAGATGAACTGGGTTCCTGGACCGGGTCATTAATTATGTAGAATCTCAGATCAGGCAGCTGGTGCAAAGCCTCGACAGATGCCAATGGCATGAAGGAGAAGCAGGCCCAAGACATGGCTCAGACCCAAGAAAAATTCATTTTTCACTTAGCTAAGTATGGTTGGCACACTCGTTGAAGTGACAGGCTCCATTAAAACCAGTCAGGCAGATACACACAGACTGGATGATTTCTTAGGACATTTTGTTGAATGCAAAAAGCAAGTCACAAAACAATATGTGCAGTATGTATTTGTGTTTTATACAGTATATCATTTATGGTTAAAGAGAAATAGGTCACTGTGGAGAAATAATTTAGAACTGTGCTGTCCAATTCAGCACCATTTGCATTCAATTATGACTAGTTAAAATTAAGTAGTTAACAACTCAGTTTCTCAGGCACACTAGGTACTGTCAAGTACTAAATAAGCACATGTGGCTAGTGGCCACGGTATCAGCACAGATATAAAACATTCCTATCATCGGAGAAAAGTTCTATATTGGACAACACCAGCCTAGAAGGATACATAACAAATTGTCAACTGGGGTTATCTCTGGGGAAGTAAGTGGCATCAACAGATGAGATGAAGGGATGTTTTCATTGTTTACTCCATATTTGTCCACTATTGCATTTCCACAAGGATATGTTCATAAAATGTATCTAATTTAAAATAAACTTGAAGAAATAGTTCCTATCCTGTGCTTTCAGAGATTCAAGGAATTTAATCAAGGGGCAGATATCCTGAGTATTGAGGGAGAGAGGTGTCTATCAAGAAATGAGGAGTATTTTGAAAAGTAGCAACTATTATCTATAAACTGTCTGTTAAATGATATTATTCTTGGGTTTGTGGAATTTTTAAAAATCATTTGAGCTTTTAAAAGCAATTTAAAGGGCCTCCCTGGTGGCACAAGGGGTTGTCGTAGCATTATGAAGCTATGCTCAGCCACTGAGCACGAGTTCGATCCCTAGCCAGGGAGATTCCCACATGGCGCAGCAGACCTCTCCTGTCTCGCCTGCTGCTCCCCTCAGCAGTGTACTTCAGTAGATCCACCTGTTTTGCTCCCTACTCTGTCTCTAGTGAACCCTCTCACCCTCCCCCATACCTCTGGCCTGCATCCAGCTCTTGTATGCATAAATAAATCTTTTAAAACAACAACAACAACAACAAAAACAGGACCACCTAGCTACTATGTTGAGACTAAATTGCAAGGACCAGAGGTTGAAGCAAGAAAACCACTGAGGCATCTGGGTAATAATCGAGCAAGCGTAGTGAATGCCGGGGCCAGGGAGACTGCAGTAGAGGTGATGAGAAGCAGTCAGATCCTGGTTAGAGTTTGCATAAGTAAAATCTGGAACTGACTGGATGTAGAGTGGGAAAGAAGGAGTGGAGTCTGGGTAACTCCAAAGTTACTAGCCCGGGGAATGGAAAGCCGGCATTGCCATTCCCTAAGATGGGGAGGACGCTGGAAGAGTAAGCAGGCTTGAGAGCGGGAGGGACCAGGCTAGGGAGAAATCAAGACTTCCATTCTCACACATTTGGTCTGACATGCCTATTACATCTCCAAGTGGAGATGTCAGGTAGGGACTGGATGTGCAAGTCTGGAGTTTGAAACAGAAGATTACGCTGTAGGTTAAGAGATACAGATGGAGAAGCCAGCAAGAGAAAATGCTCTATAAAGTCACGGGAGTAGATTCACTTATTCAGCTAAGGGCACAAAGGCAGACTGGAAAGGGGTCCAGGTCATCAGATGAGGAGGCATTGTCTATTCATGGCTGGTCTTCCCACACTTCTATGGAAGTTCCAATAACTTCCATATGGAGTTGGGCTTCTATTTGTTGCTAAATCCCTACTTTCTAGGGCAGAACCTAGCAGATAGAAGGTCCTCAATGAGTACTTGTTGAACGGAGGAATTTAAAGTCACAGGAGAGAGAATCATAGATAAAGAAAAGAACAGGCTTTTGGCTCTAGGGAAATAATATACTTATCAATATTTTGTAACTTTATCATCATAATAATATGAACTATAAAAAACTGAGGAAAATAAGGAGCAGAAAACAAAGTTCATCGTGAATTCTACTCAACACAAGCACTATTAACACTTTCAAAATGTCTTTTCAGGCTTTCTGATATGAGACATACACATAGCAGTACCTACAGCATCTTATTGCATAGACAGTTTTTTTTCTTTTACTTAATATATCACGATTATTTTATCATGTCATTTAAATATTTCAGCTTATTAGCAGACCTTATCTTTTAGAGACACTTAGGTTCACAGAAAACTGAGATGCCAATATTTCCCATAAACTCTAACTTTGACAGTTGTAAAACATTCCATTGAATAGAAAAAACGTAATTTATTTAAATAGTTCTGTTGCTGAAATTAAGTTGCTTATATTTTACTAATACAACATTCTAAACCATTCTGAATCTCTGGTTATTTTCTTAGGATAGATGCCTAGCTGCTCAATTACTTAGTTCAGAGGTATGAACATTTTAAACAAATATGTGAAGAATGTTTAAACATATATTGGTAAATTGTATTCAACAATAGCTGTAACATTTATATTCACATTACAATGTATGAAAGCACCTATCTTGCTGCCACCTCACTGGCATTGAGTATTATCTTTGTCAATTTTATAGACCAAAAAATAGTATCATGCTGTTCCAATTTGCATTATTTTGATTACAAGAAAGACTGAACATTTTTCAAAAGTTTATTAGCCATTTGTGTTTTCTTCTGAGCATAATCTGTCCTTTGCTCATTTTTCTATTGTCGAAAATAAGTATTTTGAAGTTAGTTAAAAGCAAGATAATAGCACAGCTAAAATTTATCATAAAAGATCTTTTTAAAAATGCATTTTCCTACTTTAGATTATCTAGAGACCCCTCGTCAGAAGTCCATTTTTTAAACCAATTTGTGAACACCCACATCTAGTTCAGCCTAGAGATGACTGCCCTTCCAGGGATCAGGGGTCAGAGTTGACATTATGCCTTAGGAAGACAGACGTCCTTCAAACACCCCCCTAAGACATAACTCACGCTGGGTAGCCACCTCCCAAGTCCCACAACAGCGGATTTCAAATAGCTGGAAGAATTTTAGTACTGTCAGTAATACCACATTTCATTGACTCTATAATGTACATTCTCCCGCCCCCACCCCCGACATTTTAACATCTCCAAGATTAGGAGGGGATCTTGCAAGAAATATTGTCTTAAAATCAGTGTCAGCAATTTTCTCTGAAATGGAAGTGTGTCTTATAACACATGGCATCTCAGATTCATGAACTGCATAGGTGCTATTAACAATAGAAAATAATCATCTTTACCTAGAGATAAAAATTCCATACCTTCAGTCAATTTTTTTCCTTAGGCAATTGAGCTTAAGGAGCTTATCATGAATATCAATATCGATCTTAATATCTTACTCATTTTCCATCTCCTTCCCCAAAGGACTTGAGGTGACTTATAAATTTTCCAAAATTTAAAATGATAGTTGTGAGATCTGGGGTGAGAGGCAAAATATGGATTTTTTAAAAATGGCTAAAGGTGAACATACAGGAATGCTTGTCTTGCTCCTCTACGTTTCAGACGGGGCCACAAAACAATGGCACCGAGGTCCTGGCTGTCAAAGCAAAGAGGTAGACAGGGTTAATATTGCCCTCAAGCAAGAAACAAAATAGCTACTGAGAAGCACAGCATTTCCTGATGCGAATCTTGATAGAAATGCTTCCTGCGGTGTCTCCACAGGGGCATGCTGGGTGATGACAGAGCGAACCAGACATACTCAACAGCAGCCCCCTGATAAAGACAATCCTGTTTTTTGTTTGTCTCTGTAGCGCTCCCTCTCCACGCAAGGCAGAGCCCCAGACACAAAATACAGTTCAGGAATGCATTTCTATGAGAGGTCCAATGTGCAGCCTGAAAATAGAGTTCTTTCCCTCCCAGCTGGCTCTAAGGGTAAGATTTAGAATATCCACAGCAGGGTTTTTGATTGTGAACTAGGCAAGACAGTCCTTTAGCGAGCAAGCCTTGTGCTTAGATGAATTTTTCATGATAAAAAACATTAGCGGAAGCATTACTAATATTTAATTCTACTATGCAGATTCACACCCACCTTTGACAACATACAGTAGATGAGGTGCCCTAAAGGCAGAATGCCAGTTGGGCAATAAAGGGGGGCTTGGGTCCCCTGACATTTTCATTGGCTTTCAGTTTATTGCAATATAATGCAATGCTCACCTGGACCTGGATAAGGTCATTTGCGGACTATGTTGTCTAGTTTTAACTAATCCAACACTTGGAAGATTTGCAGGTGGCTTAAAGCATTTCCTGCAATGAAGCAGGAAAGCAAAGATAATAATACAAGCACAAGAGAACAAGGAAGTGGCAGAGCTGACCCTTCTCCTTGTGAGATCTGGATCAGTCACATTATCAGATGTGACCAAGATGACCTCATCAGATCTGACAAGAAGACAGCTGAATGGAAAATCATCACAAAGACTATTTGAAATATCTGCTGCCATTAGCGTTAGACCTCACCTGGAGCATCATCAGCTCGAGGTATGAGCTAAGGATGGCATGAAGCTATTGTAATTATCATGATAGCTTAAAAACAAGCATCCAAAAGATGAAAACAAAACTCCATGTTTTCAACATTTCAAGTCATGAGGTATGCGATCCAGTAGTTTACAAATGTTGCACGTAATAAGTACTTAGAAGCCTTTTCTACGTTTCCAAAATCCAACAGAAAAACCCAAAGTCCCACACCATTGCAGAAACACCTGCTTTCTGTGCCACAAAGATTTGACTGCTCTAATGTGTAGGAAAAATGGCAGTCAGGCTGAAATGCATCCCTTTGGCAGCAAATATATTTAGAAGACATACAGAAAATATTGCTGAACATGGGAAGAAACAAGCATTAGGGACCAATTATGCAGTGTGGGAGGTTTGTGATACAGGTGGATAGAAGATATTTCTAACAAGTCTCAGCTTGAGGTATTTGCTAGATTCTATTTCACTAATAAAACTGTGTTTTTTTCTGAGCCACTAAAGGAAAAATGTTCTAAAGAAGATTTTCCAAAGAAAGATGTTCCAAAGATCAATTCTACAAAGTAGATGACTTCTTTAATAAAAACAATACTCTATGGGGAAAAAATACGTAAGTGTAACTACCAATGAGGTGATGGTTTTGCCCTTGGACTCCAATCTCCCACCTATTGGAGAAATACCTCCCTGTCTTCTTGTTCATGACTTTCCTCTATTGGCTCTCTAAATGCTGTTCCTCAGGGCTCCATCCTGGACGACTGTGGGGTAAAGCAGATGAATTTAATGAGATTTCATATAGCGATAAACAGACATGGGGAAGATTCCAATAGTTTTAATTACAGTTCTTCTATCTTTCATTCCTTTAAAAACCTGATAGGCTGGGGTTGAAGTCAGTTATTTTCTAGAATTTTCCCTATAGTGGGATTATCCTGAGGTACTCTTGCTAAATTAACTAATTCCATCCACTTCCTTTGGCATCTAGAAACTGACTTGAGGCCAGGCCACTGTTACAAAAAGCATGTAGAACATGCACTGTTTAATTCACAAATTACCTGACAAGCACTGGACTGGTCCTAAAAAGGAAACAGATTCATTTAGTTCAAAGGTTCTGGCCTCCATCCTATGCTCCTTCCACTCCCCTGACTTCTAACTTCACAGATTAAAGATTTATTTATTTATGCATATAAGAACTGGGGTGTAGACCGGAGGTGTGGGGAGTGAGAGGATTCCCCAGAGACAGGGTGGGGAGCAGAACAGGCAGATCTACTGAAATACACTGCTGAGGGGAGCAGCAGGGAGACAGGAGAGGTCTGCTGCGCCATGTGGGTCAGCTCCCTGGCCGGGGATCGAATTCATGCTACAGTGGCTGGCGGTAACTTGATTGTGCTGAGACTTAACCCCTTGCACCACCAGGGAGGCCTACACAGGTTATTTTTAAAGAGCCGGCAAAGGTATTTTATAAAAATGGAATCAGCGTATATTTTGTTGTCTCACTTCTCTCATTCAATATTTTGTAAATTCATCCAAATTTTTTGCAGACAGTTGTAGATTCTTCTTTCTCAGTGCTGTGCAGCATTGCATTGTGTGAACATACCACAATTTATTTATGCATTCTTCCACTGCTGGGTTATTTGTGTGCTTTCCAGTTTGGGGTTATCAGGAATAACACTGCTAAGAACATCCTAATACCAGCTTTTTGTCAGTCAGATGTACCCATTTCCTAGGAGTGGAAGTGCTGGGTCAAAACCATTTACTTTGAATGTCTAAATTTACTTCCTCTCCTGGTCCTGAGAGCAGCAAACGTGCCATGGGAGAGCTAAATACAGCCTTTCTCAAAGTGCGTCCAAGCACATCTTGCTTCTGAATCACCTGGGAACATGAGCAGGTGATTTTTTTTGAGCGCTGACATAGGGGATGTGTGTGCAATGGAAACAGGGGGCTTTCCAAGTCAGCCAGACCCAATTTTAAGTCTCAGCTCTATCAGTTAGTATTTGATCTTTGAGGAATGACTCAGTTTCCTTATTGGTGATATGGGGAAGTTATTCCTATGTCTAAATCTGCAGCCTGGCTAAATGAGAGGACACTCAGGAGGCACAGTGCCTGTCACGGCACGCACCATAAATAGTTGTTCCATGCCCTCACTTGCCCACGGAGCAAGATGAGTGAGACCTCTAGCCTTAAACCCAGTATACAACCACCTCATCACTAAAGAATCTGGAGGTGCAATAGACTAGTCTTGTGCGACTATACCCACTAGGGATGGAGCACAGGAGCCCAAGCGTAGCGGGAGCAGACTTATACCATCATTTGGTTGGCAAAAGACTGTACCCATCATTCGCGATGCTTCTATTATTGTTATTATTGTTGTTACTTGCCTTAAATTCCAGTGTACATGACCCTCAGCATCCTTTTACACTGATGTCCACTCAGGCCGAATTGCTGAGTAGAAACAAAAACAACCAGTCAAAGACTTTGACGGAGGGAGGAGATTATATGAAAATGAGTCCTGCCCAATGGGCTCGCCCCGTGTGGCCCAGACTTTATTACACAGGCGCACACGACCAGAGCGGGCTGCTTTAC
Source organism: Scalopus aquaticus (assembly GCA_004024925.1). Classification (NCBI taxonomy): domain Eukaryota; kingdom Metazoa; phylum Chordata; class Mammalia; order Eulipotyphla; family Talpidae; genus Scalopus; species Scalopus aquaticus. The sequence continues at coordinate 7,412 of PVIJ01003247.1, forward strand.
TTTCTAATCACTGTGTTTTCAAGAGTGACTTCAGGATCACTGAGTGCGAATCTGTCTCTTTATCCCCAGGCAGGGTCAGCTTCCCCAGCCTCCCATCCAGGGTGGTTCATGCTGGGATAAAGAGGAAGGTAGAAATGTTAAAACAATAATGCTATGGTCCGAGGCCAGCAACGGGTAATCAGATCCTGGCAAGGTAGAGGCTGTTACCTGGGAGATTATTGGAAGAAAATAAGCCTAGCTTGCAATGACTTCATTTATTCCTACCTTCCTCGCATTCTCCTCTTCATCCTGCCCCCAGTGATCAGATGGAATAAATCTCTTTCTACATGTATTTCACAAAGAGGCACTGAGCAGCTTCATGTGGCACCTGCCAAAGACTCAGGACTTTTCGGAGTATGGCCTGACCCCACAGTCAGATTTTTTATGGCAAGTATCGGATACATCTGTTAGAGCAGACCCCTACCACATCGCAATGCCATCCTGCCACATCGCAAAGAAAACCAGTACTTCAAACTTCAGCATTATGAAATAGCTAAAATATGCAGCTATTATTCACATGAAAAAGGAGTCAACATGGGTTCCTTTGAGCAGTGACTGGAACATTCAACCTTTTTGAAGAAACATCAGATGAAAGTGAAAGACAACAGTAGTTTGTGCAACAGTAATGTCAAGTTCCACAGCTGTTACTCATATTTAGCCAGTCTGTCTCACCAGAAGATCGTTTAACCTGTTTTTACCCAAAATAGAGAAAATCAAAAAGAGGTTTTCTGATTTTTCATGGAAGCATCAGGTCAAATAGAAGACACTGTGGTAGGCCATGTTCTATGGCTACTGAAGCTGGACTCATAGTCTTGGAACTGGAAAAGATCATCTATCCCACCCAACATGGTGATAGAATGGAGGTCCAGAGAGCAGAAGTGACTGCCTTGAGTCAACACGGTAACTCACTGGCAAGGCCGCAGGCTCCAGCGAGCAGGGAGCATGCTACAGCATTCTTCCCTTGCTAGTCCCCAGCCCCTCTGCTGTGGTCCAGTTCAGGTCCCCCTGGAGTTCCCTATCAAATCTACCTTGACCCTAGGGGTTGGTGTGGAGCCCTGGAGGCCTTAAGAGAACAGCTCCATTTCCTTCCATCTCATCAGGAACCAACCCAGCCTTCCCAGCTCTCCCTCTATCGTGCTAGAGGCCTCTGCACCGAAAATACCTTGAGGCTACAGCCAATTTCTCAGGCAATCCCATAATTACACTTTGTGGTCACTTTGCCGCCACCTTCACAGAGAAAACAGGCTATCAGATAAAAGAGGTATTCGACTTTCAATGCTCTTCCCTTTATAATAACATTTTTACCCAAACTATCCTTGCCAGCTTCCTCACCAGCTTGGTGAGAGAGATGTCTCTTTTTCTACGTACTGGAGCATTAGAACCCGACCCCTCCAGCCTAAGAGTCATTCCACTCATCCATTCTCTCCACTTTCACTCTCTGACGCTTTCCCATTTACATTTAATGTGAGTTACTACCATCTTAAAAAGAATGAGCCAACCAAAAGAACCCATCCATCTTGAATGGAAGGAGGAGACAAAATGGAAGGAAAGAAGAATGGAAAGGAGGATGGAGAAAAAGAAGAAAAAGGGGGAAATGCTAACCTCTCTCAACCCTACACCCTGGTTTACCTTCCTTTGGGTCCTAACATTCCTACCACTTACCCATCTCGTAAAGACTCCTCGCACTGCCCTCTGGCCTCTACTCCCATCTCTTCACTGAAACATCACCAGTGGCCTCTTCTTTCTAAACCTAAAGGAGACTTTCTTCTATTATCTCCTTTGTGCTCCCTGCTGTATTTAGTTCTATTGAACATTCCCTCCATGAAACTTACCCTGTCCTTGCTCCCCACACCCCCCCCTGCAAGTTACTAGAGAAATACCACTCTTGCTTTCATGATACTTTCCTTATTGGCGCTTTAAATGATGACCCTCAGGATTCCATCCTGGAAACACTCTGGGATAAAGTAGATTAATTTAACCAGATTTCATGTAGAGACAGGCAGACATAAGGAACCTCCTAATGGCTTTAATTACGGTGTTCCCATTTCCCCCCTTCTAAGAACCTGAAAGGATGGCTCAGGCTCAGTTATTTTCTACATTACCCTGTAGTCAGATTATCCCGAGGCACTCTTGCTAGCTACGCATTTCCATCACTTCCTTCTCAGTCCAGAAACCGTATTACTTAGTTTCACGACCATCAATTTCGATACTCGCTGATACCTCCCAGAGCTACAAGTCCAGCTCAGCGCTCAGTCTCTCAAGAACCAACATAGACAGCTCCAAATGGGAGTCCCCATGGTATCCGTAATATAACTCCCCCAAGCTGCTGTCCCCTGATGCCCCCATTTAAGCGACGGCACCCACTCGCTGGAGCCAGAAAGCCAAGTCTTCCTTGATACTGCTTCACTCTAGACTCAGTTATCGAATCTGGGAGCATTTACCTCCCTAATGTCTCCACATTCGTCCAGTTCACTGCTTCTCCACTGCTGCATCCATAACTTAAAACTCTCATCTAGATTATTTAAATAGCCTCCTAACTGAAAAAGAGTAGGAAAGCATAGAAAATATGAGTGCAAAATATGAAAGAGGAAAGTGGCTGTTTAGACCGATGAGCACATATATGTATGTGTACCTTAAAATGTACTTATCATTGTAGGGTCTCCCTGGTGGCGCAATGGGTTTAGTCTCAGCACTGTGAAGCTATCCGCAGCCACTGCAGAAAGAGTTCAATCCCGAACCAGGGAGATTCCCACAGGGCGCAGCAGACCTCTCCTGTCTCACCCACTGCTCCCCTCAGCAGTGTAGATCCGCCTGTTCTGCTCCCCACTCTATCCCTGGTGAATCCTCTCTCACCACCCACACCTCTGGCCTACACCCCAGTTCTTGTATGCATAAATAAATAAATCTTTAAAAAAATGTACTTATCATTGTAGCTTCTCAAAGCTCACCCTCCACAGACCTAGGCAACTACCTAAACTCCCTCTAAAGCCACATCAGGCTAGCAGCACTCAAAATTGACTAGCCTAAATTGAGATGTGTTACACATGTAAATACACACCAGATTTCAGATTTAGTATGAACAAAAGAATGTAAAATACCTCCTTAATTTATATTTTGATTACATGTTGCAATGATATATTGATGACACTAGGTTAAATAAAACTATTCAAAATTAATTTACTTTTAACAACTTTTTAAACCATGGCTCCTAGAAAATTTTAAATTCCATTGTCATTCTATTGGACAGTGTTGATTTAAAGGTTGGAGTGTGCCCTTCACAATGCGGGTACGGGTATAAGATCCCCTTAAAATTGACTGACCTTTCAGGCCTCCCTGGTGGCGCAGCGGTTGAGCTCTGCGCTGTGGAGCTGTCGGCAGTGCGCAATGGAGTTCGATGGCCAGCCGGGCAGAATCCCACATGGTGCGGCAGACCTCTCCTGCCTCGCCCGCTGCTCCCCTCAGCAGTGTACTTCGGCCGATCTGCCTGTTCTGCTCCCCACTCTGTCTCTGGTGAACCCTCTCGCCGCCCCACGCCTCTGGCCTGTCCCCAAGCTTGTATGTATAAATAAATAAATCTTTAAAAAAATTGACTTATCTTTCTTTCCAAGTCCGAAAAGTTTTGGGGATCAGCAAGCCACATGTTGCACCTTTTCTTCAAACAGAGTCCTGTCTTAACTTTGGGATCGGGCTGCAGAGCCCACCCTGCTGAGAATTGCTTTTGCTCAATGAAGAACATATAGCTTCAGAGCTGTAAAGAGTCCAATATGTTAAAGTCAAACTTCCCCCCAAAAAAGGCTCTCTTAAGGGATTTCAGCATCCTGACATGCTTCCACATATGAATCTACTGCCTTCTGTTAAATGGAAATGATCTTCAAGGACAAGGAATGTCTATTATTTCTCTCCATGGTCCAGGGACATTACTGTACATGATACATTGCTGTGTATGGAAGTTGCTAGCCAGCCAGCTGAGAATCCTGTTGCTAGGGGCTGAGTTTCAGTTACTGTCTAAAGTCCCGTGTCATTGAATAAGTCTCCCACTGTCTGAATGTGGACACAAGCACCTTTTCCACCTCTATACTCTCAAACACCACAACAAGACAAAGAACCCACCTATATTCTTATATTTGATTTAGATGTCTTGCTTCCTCAAGGAGTTTAGCATTAGGCAAATGGGGAGCGGGAGGGGTAGTGAAAACAAACTTAAAAGAATGGAGGGAAAGAAAAAAAAAGAATGTAAGAAAGGAATTCATTGATTCCATGCTCAATACACCTAACCATTATCAATCTGCACGGAATGAATGTTGCATTTGAACTGATACCAGCAGGAAGGTGTCTAATAATAACGCTGGGCAGAATTCCAGGTGACCACAATAAAGGCCCAAGGAAGCTGCTGCTTGTTTCTTTCCACCAACACAGCACATTAAGTGTCTTGCTTTTAAAATGTATGCTACCCTAAGGGGCAAGATAAATGGTGAGACTAGTAAAGGAAGCCACTGATGTCTCTGGAAAATCTGGTCATCTTTTGAGCACTAGTGGGTGAGCGCCCTACCTCCCAACTGACATAATGCACCTTCTGCAAGACAGCAGTCTCCTGGCACCGCTCCACTTTGAAGCAAAGCCCAAAATGCAATCCTGCTAACGTGGCATATCAAACCTGCCCCTTTTTTATTTCCAAGGCCTTCTCAGTTGATCCGTGGTACATCCATCTTCATGGAAGTGACTTATTGCAGGCTAGAATTACCACTTCCTTCTGACAGCAGAATGCACTCGTAGAAGAACTCGACCAAGGTCGTTAACCAAATCCTTAAGCAGACAGCTTTCAGGGTGGCTGCACCCTGTTAGAAAGGATTTGTGGTGCACCTGCTGGGCCCAGAGGATTCATGTAGGCAGACTGAGAGCCCAGGAGGCAGGAGGACACAGTCTATGCCCACAGGAGTCCTCATCCCTCAGGAGTCGGGTCTCAGAGGAGAACTGTTACATCATACCACCCAAGGCCATTCCATTTCTGTTCTTGACTATCAAACCTATGAGTCACCTTGCATCATGTTTAAGCAAGAAAATAGCAAAGGACAGAAAACAAGTCAAGGATCAAGAACATTGTAACAATGGAAAGAAAAGTTCTCAGAAACATCTCAAACCCAAGCACCATGGTTACGTAGGTAAGAAGATTACATTCCTAAGATACAAGCTCTACCATAAAGCCTAGGCATTTCCTATTTCTTTCCTCCATTCTTTATTGGTGCTATTTAATTCTGTTTACTACTCTCCTTTCTTACATTTTCTTCCAGAAAAAAATAAGGCAGCAACAAAAACTATAGGTATACCTTTTAGAAAAATCCCCCCTTGAACATGACTCCATTGTATCCTCAATATCCTTATCAATTTGCTACTTATAGGGAACCAAAATACAGACTGCTTTACAGTCTTGTTTATTTAGATATCCCAGCTTCGTCCTCCATTTCCTTAAAGGGCTATGCTAGCTTCTATATTAGAAACCAGAGATCCAGGGATGACAAGACCAGTTCCTATTCAACATCCCCCTGCCAAAGTCCACCTCGCTGTTAGAGCTCACTGCTCCCCTTTGCACCCATTTTAGCTGATGACACACCTCTTAGCACCATCCGCTAATCAACTTTTATGGAAACTGTTTATGTAGCAGTCTCCTCTAGGAGTCTCTAGGCCAAAAAGCACTTGAGGGCTCAGGGCTCAGCATGTAGAAGGTGCTCAATCAGTGTGGATTGAGTTAAACGTCTCATTATAGACAACCACGTTCACACAGGTGGCTCGTATACCCCCTTCTCGAGAACCTTGCTAAACAGAGAGCATAGGTCATTACAAAAAGGGCATTTGGCACACATGCTGACATTGAAACAAAATTTGTATTTCAGACAAGGACATCCAGTGACATAAGTTCACATTCTAGGACATGCATGAAGGCAATCCAGAAATTTCCTTTTCATATCTCTGGGTAAAGTTAGAGTGAGTTTGGGGAACCAGGGTGTGCCTCAACTAATATAATGAGAATCACACTTTGGTATTTGCTACTTTTTTTAAAGATCAAGTCTTGTTACTGAGTTCTGTTTGAATGAAGGAATTGAAGTTTGATAACCACTGGGAGAAGCAGCCTATCCTCTAAAGGGCAATCTCCCAAATCTTCCATGCCCTTTCCAAAGTTAGGTAAACTACTCAGCAGCCACATCTGTTGATGGTTCTGGTGCCAAGTGACCCACATGTGATTAGGGTGATGTGCTTGCATGCTGGGTGAAACAGAATTTATGTAATTTTAAATGCAAGGATATTCACAAGCTAAATATCAACAGAAACTACTAAAAGTCATACAAAAAATGCCAACTTAACATTTTTACTTGCGTTCTTCATCAAAATCTTTGTTATTAAGTGGTTAACGTGTCTCCTTGTTATAAAAATTTATTAACAAAGGAAAGTTGGGCACTTGGGTGTAAATCTGAATTTAAAATACAGCCCTACAGTGATCAGTTTGCTGCCCAAAAAAAAAGGAACTTCAAAAAATGTAGGAGTGGCTTATACATTGGTGGCAGCCCCTATTTAAACAGATACAATTTTCAGTGGGCCATAAATAATGATGGACAACATGGAAATGTTGATCAAAGCAATCATTTTAACAGTTCAACCTCTGAACATTCTACACACACATACACAAACACACACACACACACACACACACACACACACACGGCCAGAACTGTCCAAAAGATGGAAAGGGAACAAAGCTTACTTAACAGTGTGTTGTAGGGGAAAGATCTTCTCCTTTGTATAGAGCTCTGAGGTCAAACTGCAGCTCTATCCCTTGAAGCAAAGTGACCTTGAAGAAGCCAGCTTAGCCTCCCAGAACCTCAGTTTCCTCATTTCTAAAATGGGTGGAGAGGTAGTGGTGTAACATTGCCAGCTGTGCATGGTTCTTGTAATATAACCTACGGAGAGGTCACAAGTGAAAATCCTTCCCTTGATTTACTCTGTTCATTCAAGGAACAGAAGACAAAAAGGGAAGGAAAAGAAGTGTCACTAGAGACTGAAATCACACAAACTAGAACCAAATGCTACCTCTCCTTCCCTTGCCTCTGACCTCTGCCAGTAAAGCGTGTGATGCAAATCTACAGTTTGTGTTTAACTTTTCAAAATATATGTTGGGTGATCTTGTAAACAAGATTTCATAGTCAATTTTTTCCAGTGCTAAACCATGAGTTGCTTAGTGGCCCAGAGAAATCCCTTGGTAACAAACTCATTGGAAGGGTTTACATCCCATGAGAACACAGGAAGTGTATTCCATGCTCCCGATATTAAACGGCCTAAGAAAATACATGTTAAAAAAATAGAAACACAAAAGCCACAGCACTCTAATACAACTTTCTTTGTTTCAAGTTTTAAAAAGTTGTTCTCAGCCTGCCTTTGAACTCTTATTAACCCTCAAGAAGAAAAAAACAACAGTTTCAAGATAGTCTGGCCTTGGCATCTATGAACCTGCGTTTGGGAAGTTCACAGAAAATGCTACATCTCCAAATTCCTTAAAAAAAAAACAACAACAACTCTTCCCGGGGTCAAACTCTACAACCAATCAAAATATTGCACCTTTTAACTTAGGGTAAATCGCTAGAGAGAGGGTAGCTCTAACTAGAGTGTCGCTTGAATTTGAGGGTTCAGAGGGCCCCCCAAGTTCCACAAGACTTCAAGACACTGAAACCCCCCATTTGGTGGTTTTGATTTCTTGAGGATACATGTGAGACTGCTCCTTGAGGATTCGTGACCAATGACAGAGAAACGGCTCAAATTGGGGGTACCAGTTACTCAGCTGGAAGGAAGCTCTGAGTGTCCCTTTCCGCACTTTCGTTATTAAAGGCATGCAGCCCCCTTCTAAATCACGGTAGCCTACCCAGGTTCCCACTGCATACCTGAAGAGAAACCCAGCACACTCCGGACAATTTTACCATTCATTTTAAATGCACATTATTTCTAAATGCATCATTGAGGGACTCTAATTTTGAAATTTTCAAACGAATGGGCCAGTCTTCCTTCCATGTCGTTTTTCATTTTTCCAAAATTGCCATTAGGAACCCAAACGAGTTGCGGACAGAACCATTCATTCCTTAGCTAGAATTTAGAACTTAACCTCGAACTCGTCCCAAGCGTTGCGAAGAGAATACCATTTTAAAATTGCATGTAGGATTTCTAAATATCTTCAGACCAGAATACACCTAAGCGGAAAAAAGGCCCTCCCCTCCTCCCCAGGCACAAAAACACAGCAGAGCCCAAGCAGCCCGTTTCCTACCCAGCCAATACAATAATGCTTTGTAAGCTGAGAGCGGCGCCGGGTAAAGCAAAGCATAAACAGCAGAGGAGGCTTAGGCGGTAGCTCCGTGCTCATTTACATGAAAATCCGCCCAGCATCGTTTTCCTCGCCGGCTGCGGGCACATTAGGAACTCTTTGCGCCATTGCCACGCATACATTTGCATCCTTTGTCTTTACTTACCAGTCGAGGCTGTGGGCATGTGTGCTCTATTTCCTCCATGGTGTCTGAGGGAGGCTCATTGGAAAGGGATTTTGGGATACCTGTTTCTGACTCAGCATCAGTGTTAAGTACTGGCATGGCCAGTGAATGCTCCCTCCAGCTGTACACCCTCTGAGTCTCCTCCCAGGCAGAGAATGTTTTCTTTGTCACGTATTTTTCTCCTCCCCACCCATCCCCCTTCTCCGTCCCCTCTTTCTCTCTTCCCTGGGCGAAGTAAAGAGGTTGCCCCCCACTCCCCCGCCCCTTTCCTTCTCCGAACAGCCAAGAGGCGAGGCCTCAGTTTATCACTATAACAACCAGACCGCACTGAAGCGGCGGGTGCGGGATACAGTAGCTCATTTGCATGGAGCGCCCTGGTTGGCTACTGTCATCATAGTACCACTCCGCCGGGGAGCGGCCGGGCCCCATTGGCTGGCCGGCAGTGCCCACGGGCTCCCGGAACTCGCTGCTTTTGTTTCTTCTATTTAATTCACTTTGCACAGGTCTCAGTCCGTTCTGGGCTAGGGACCCGGGCTGCACGACCCAGATAAGATAAAACCTCTTCCTGAGAGGCCCAGGACGCCTCCAGAAAGAACTTAGACATCCTCCATTAAAAAAAAGAGAGAGAGAGAACCATGTCCCGGGCAGGAGTGTTTGATGGGCTGGAGTCAGTATTTGCCAAAATAGAAGTCACCCGGAAGACAAAGCCCCAACTCCCTGTGCCCATAATTACCAGCTGGGCTGGAGAGCCTCTGGGGGCGTTCATTGTAAATACCTAAGTGTTCAACCCCTTGATTACAAGAGCATATTGCCTGAGGCCTGGTGTAGCCCTAGAACCTGAACTTTTGGGGTTGCCCTAAACTTTGAAGCACATAGATTGTCTTTGACAACCTGCCCTCCCCACCTCTGGTGGCCCTCCCTCACTCAGCCTCTTCCTCTCCCCCAGCTAGTCACTTCCCTCCAGGTTGCTTGCCCTTTGGCGGGGCTGTCATTCTCCCATTTTACCAGGCCCCGTTTCCTAAGCACCCTGTTCTCTGCTCAGCTGTTCACGGCAATCAGAGAAATATCCCAGGCAGGGCCTTAAGTTAAAGATGATGTGCCTTAACATCTACGTGGTCCAGGAATAACCCCCATTTTAAGAGGGGCATTGTGAAGACACACTCTAAAGAATTTCCAAAGGTATTCATTCTAGTGAAATAGCATGCTTTTAATAACATAAATAAAAAGCATGGTAATTGCTCGTGTTTATTAAGCACCGGCACAATGCTAAGTACTGTGATCACCTGGATCTTGTTTAGTCTTTGAAAGAACCCAAAGAGGTAGATCCTATTATCCCGTTTACAGGTGAAGACGTCAGAGTAACTGCTTAAGGCCTCAAAGTTCAGAAGCCTTGGAGCTGGGATTTGAAGGATGGGGGTGGGGGCAGGGATGCAGTAGCTGTAGCATGGAAAAGGCACCTAGGTAGGAGCCCTCCGGAGACAAGTCCCTGGGCTTCTAAAGCTTTGATTTCAATCTTCAGCGGTAGTTTCCATCCCAGTGTGGTCCAGGGTGGGCAGCACCAACATCAACAGCACCTGGGAACTTGTTAGAAATGCAAATTATTGACTCTTCAAGAGCTAATTCAGTAAATCTGTGGTGCGGATGTTGCTGGGAAAGGACGTCCCGAACAAACTCCACAAACAGGTTTTATGGACCCCACCCCCAACCCAGACCAAAAAAATCCAAGACACCAAGGATTACAAATCCCATGTCATCACCACCGAAGGGAGGATTGCTGGGAACTGAGGGTGGAGTTAAGCAGCCAGGCGTGGTATATAACCAGATAACGTGGACCTTGGGGGTCCTTGGTTTTTCTCCGGCTTTCAGCGTGCTAGTGGGGTTCCAGCACAGTGGAACTGGCAGGATGCATTTACCGACATATCTCTCTTTCTCCCTGAGTTATTTATTTTCTTCATTTCCCCTGCAGTTGAGTCTCATTATAAGTCCCTTTTAAGCGCGTGGGTGAGGACCCACAGTCAGGCCAACCCACTTCACTTGCGGTTGTCCTGTAACAGGGCCAGAATTTGCATCTCTAACAAGTTCTAGGGGATGCTGATGCTGTGGGTCTGGGGACCATACTTTGGGAACCAGTAGTCCAAAGGACGGGATAAAAATATCTGCCCTGCCTCCCTCACAGAATTTGGGAGATCAAAAAAGAGATCAGGTGAGAGCCCATTGTAAATTAGAATGTGCCCAACTAACGACAGGGACATTGTTTTTATTGCTCCTCAAATAAGCAAAGAGAGCTAGGCTTAGAAGAAAATGGATTCTGCATCAGAGGTTTACAACTGGACAGTTGTAGATGCCACTTTCAGTCACAATGACATCAAGACATCGTCAGTGATGGAGGATAAGGGTAGAAAAGTTGGAAAGGAGGTGCCGCAAGACGAGAAGCCTGGATCACACAATGCTGGCAGCTGGAGGTGGGGTAGGGGTGCTTAACATACTCATTAAATCAGCTATAGGAACTAGAAGTCCTTAGGCGCCAAGGCACAGCCCCAAGCAAAGTGTCAGCGGCTGTTAGTGTTGCAGGGCGCAGACTAGAGGTAAAGATATGGAGATTGAGGGCCACTGGAGAATCAATCCCTGGTCCCTTTCAAATTCTAGTTACCCAAACTCAACAGCAAACAAACCACTCCACAGGGAACGAGCCCCTCCCAAAGAGAAGCCTCTCTCAGTGCAATGTGACACGGGGCAACCTTCCTTTTGCCCACCTGTAGTCACGTCTTAACACTTCTTGTGCCGGCCATTTTCTGTGCCACCGCATGAATGGTGTAAGCGTTCAATAAAACACACACAGCTCCCGAACTACTGGATATATTTTAATGAAATTTTAAATGCATAGAGATTAAAGCTTCTAGACTGAATACGATCAAAGAAATAGCTCCTAATACTTCCAAATAAATCCACCGTGGCGTGAAAAACCGCAGACTAGATGAACACGTGAATACGTGAGCGGAGCAAAAAAAAAAAGTGTTAACACTTCATGCAGGTGCTTCTCTTCACCAATTCCCTCCGCAGGGCAGCGGCCTTCCCGCGAGCCGTGACCTGTACCCCGCCCGGGCTTCTCTTCACTGACCTCCCTCAGCAGAGGCAGCTCTCCTCAAGGCTGCCGGCCTGTGGCCACGCAGGCCTCTCTCCTAGCAAACCTGTCCCTTTCGGGGCAGCTCTTTCTGTCCCCTTGAGTCTCTGCACTGTCCCTTATTCTTCTCTCCCTGTTATAATAAACTTGCCCTTTTGGATTTAACTAACGTCTCTGTCGTGGAGAAACTCGCCTTGGAAACTCACTGGTGCCACTGCAAGGAGAGCTCTGGTGAAACCCAAGGACCCCACTCTCTGAACCCAGCAACTCCAAAAACACCTCAGTACCTAAGGTTGAGAGAACGCCAGGGATGTTGAATTTCAGGGACACGGGAATCTTCCTACCCCATCCGCCCTCCTGCAAGCATAAGACAAGTTAAGCCGCAAGTATAGCTCTACGAAGCCCTTCATCTAGGGACAATAAGCCCTACAATGCGTTTAGAAGCCCCTTTCCACCGTGCTGGGTGATCTGAGAGTGAGGTTGATCATCTAATTTCAGTATCTCCACCCCCTACTTGCTCTGTTCAAAGTGCCCCCCTTCCTCCCCTCCTGAGCCTCCCCACCTCTGCCTAGGATGGGTATCTTGTGTGTGTCACCCAAGTCAGACCCTTAGCTATCAGTGCCACTTGGTGCTAAATCCAAGTCTCACCTAACATTTAGCCCAAGTCCTGGAACCTCAAAAATGAGGCTTCTCTCATAATTTTAGAAGGTTGACTCGGTAACTAGTTCCATTCCCACTGATCCTACTCCAGCCTGGTTTTGGCTTCCTCCTGCCCCTGCTCCTAACTGCTCCGCGACTGAATCTCAGTGCGATTCACGGTCCTAATGGCAGAGATAGACTCTTTAGCCACCACTGTGAGAGGGTCCTTAAACAGACCGACCTGCTCTGGAGACCAGAGTCACAGGCGCTGTCCCAACTTGATTTAGAAGTTTAATAATACCTGAAAGGGGTATTTTAGCTTGGGGGCTTCTAATGCTATTAAGGTGATAAGCTGAGAATGACCATACTGATGGAGGAGATACAACGCAAAATAAGATTAGAACTAGACCCACACAAGAAATTGCGGGTAGAAGAAATCAACATAACCATTAGCACAACCCCTAGGTGCCAGCTCCTAAATTACAAGGTATGGGTAGGAGCTAGATTGCAGTCTAGGGGCAAAGATATGGAGATTGAGCCCATTGTAGAATCTCCGGTCTCTTTTCTAATTCTAACTAGCCAGTAAACAGACAGCCATCCTCAAAGATGAGCCCCTCCCAACTGAAAGAAGGCTATATCAGTGCCATCTATGCAAGAATTCGGGGCAGCCATTTTCTCTGCCCACCTGTGCCTATGCAGGTGCTTTCCTTGACCGACTCTGTCCCTCTGCAGGGCAGCGGCCTGCCTGTCTGCCCGTGACCTGCACCATGCAGACCTCTCTTAGCAAACCTGCCCCTCCGCGGGGCTCTTTCTGCTCGCTTGTGTCTGTACAAGTGTCCGTTACTTCCTAGTCCTAATACACCTGTTCTTTAAGTATAACTGAGTCTCTGTCTTGTGGAGAAACTTGTCACGTGCCACCGAAGGGAGCTCTGGTGAAACCTTTCCCAGAGTGAACCCAAAGACCCCGCTCCGCTCTCAAATCTATTGACTCTAAAACGACATCAATACTATGGAACGAAATATTCCATAAGCCTCTAGAAGTTATGCTGGGGGTGGGGGGTGGGGGGAGAAGGGGTGTTTCTAAAGGGATAATTGTTAACATCATTAAAAACCCCATGGAGAGGGCCTCCCTGGTGGCACAGCGGTTAAGCCCTGCGCTATGGAGTTGTCAGCAGTGGCGACCCGAGTTCGACGCCCACCCGGTGAGATTCCCACATGGTGTGGCAGACCTCTCCTGCCTCGCCCGCTGCTCCCCTCAGCAGTGTATTTCTGATCTGCCTGTTCTGCTCCCCACTCTGTCTCTGGTGAACCCTCTCGCCACCCCACGCCTCTGGCTTGTACTCCAGCTTGTATGCATAAATAAATAAATCTTTAAAAAAAAAGAACCCTGTGGAGGACATTTGTCAGTACATGATGCTAACAGCCTTTAAAATGTTGATTTCCTTTGACCCAGGGATTCCACTTGGGAATTTATCCCCTAAGAAATAATCAGAAGTACACAAATAATTATGTAAAAGACACTTAGTACAGAATTATTTATAAAAAGCAAATAAATGGAGATAAAATTGATAGCAATAGGAGAAATGGTTAAAATAAAAATAAAATACATCCAGGGCCTCCCTGATGGCGCAGCGGTTAAGCACCGCGCTGTGGAGTTGTTGACAGCGGCGACACAAGTTCGACACCCGGTTGGGGAGATTCCCATATGGAGCAGCAGACCTCTCCTGCCTCGCCCACTGCTCCCCTCAGCAGTGTGTTTTGTCGATCTGCCTGTGCTGCTCCCCACTCTGTCTCTGGTGAACCCCCTCGCCGCCCCACACCTCTGGCTTGTACCCCAGCTTGTATGCATAAATAAATAAATCTTAAAAAATAAAATACATCCATATTAATATACTATGCAGGCATTAAGTCATGTTTCTGAGGGCATTCTATGCTATGGGAACGTGTTAACATTTTGTCAAGTGAGAAAAGCAGGCCGCAAAGCATAATTCCAAAAAATGATCCCAGCTATGTGATATGCGCACGCCCAGAAAAAGGAAGTACAGGCAGGAAACACTAAGATGTTAGCAGTGACATCTTTTTTTTTTTAAGATTTATTTATTTATGCATACAAGAACTGGGGTGCAGGCCAGAAGTGTATTTGTGGGGATGAGAGGATTCACCAGAGACAGAGTGGGGAGCAGAACAGGTGAATGGACTGAAATACACTGCTGAGGGGAGCAGTGGGCGCGGCAGGAGAGGTTTGCTGTGCCTTGTGGAAAGCTCCCTGGCTGGGGATCAAACTGTTGCTGCGGTGGCTGCTGATAGCTTCGTAGACTGTGACTTAACCCCTTGAGCCACCGGGGAGGCCCAGCACTTATGGGGGGGGGTTGTTTTTCTGTTTATAATAAGTATTTTAAAACAAGCGTATGTTATCCTTATAGTCAGAAAAAAATATTGCCCCTCCCCAGAAGCATCAAGGACTGGGTATGGGTGTGGGGTAGGGTGAAGCAGCAGAGGTTAGCATGTGAGTGGACAGAAAGAGGGAGGGCTCAGTGAGAGGAAAAATCACACTGGACTGGGGCCCAAAGCTGGGGCAGAGTCCTAGCTGCAAATCACAGAAGTAGAGCAAATGTGTTGGAGGCAGGTTGTTGGGAAAATCCCCAGGGGACTACGGCCGGCCCGGGCTCCTGAGTTTCCCGAGCTCTACAAGTCAGGCACGGCTTGAGTGAGAACCTAGGTCAACCCAGCCCCTTGCAGCCCCATCGTTGTTACTGCTGCCATTTACCAAGTACCTCTGAGCTTCCTACCACTCTGCTAGGCGTTTACCGTGGGCCACCGAACAGCCCCACACCTGATCACAAAGGCACCGGAGCCCCACTTTGCAGAGGAGGAAATGGAGCTGTGGAGACCTCCATGCAGCTACGAAGAGACCTACACAAAACATCTTTTTCCACACTGGCCGTCTTCACGTCAACAACACCCAGTGGTTGAAAATACCATTTCCAAAGATCTGCAGGGAAGAAAATAATCTCTTTGGAGCAGGAGCTGTCTCAGCCCTGCCCAGACCCCCTCAGGCTTTATCATTGGTGCCAACACAGGACCCACTGCCAACCGCCTCTCCCTGCTGGAGGGCTTTCTCTAGGCCAAAGCAGGTTTGAAGAGCCAGAAAATAAACAGCCCACACCCTAAGAGCTCTGAACCAAGAACTGATAGGCGGGGAAATAGAATTACCCCATCCCTCAGCCCTTGAGAGGGCCAACAGTGAATGGAATATTCTCTAGTAGCTTCTAAAGTTCCCCAGGGAGGATTGAGTTCCTATTGCCAGAATAGAAGCTGCTTGACAAGGCACCCTGTATGGCTCCTTTCTTTCCTTGTCTCACTTACCCATGCTCCTGTGGGTATTTCCTGGGCTCACCTCCATATAACCTACTTGAACTTGAATCCTGGTCTCAGGTCAGCTCTGGGGGACCTCAAACTAAGACACTATTCCTGTGCCCCATCATAAAGTTCTAATATGGGGCCTCCCCAGTGGCGCAACAGTTAAGTGCTGAGCTGTGGAGCTGTCGGCAGCTGCAACGCAAGTTCAACGCCAGTCTGGGGAGCTTCCCACATGGCGCGGCAGACCTCCCCTGCCTCGCCTGCTGCTCCCCTCAGCAGTGTATTTCGTTGATCTGCCTGTGCTTCTCCCCACTCTGTCTCTGGCGAACCCTTTCGCTGCCCCACACCTCTGGCTTGTGCCCCAGCTTCCATGCATAAATAAATAAATCTTAAAAAAAATAAGGTTCTAATATGACCTGTTTCTTATGGGAAAATACCTTTCATATCCTCGTTCCATGTAAAAATGAGTCCTAACATCATATATAAATATGTTAGCTTATATTTTCTGAACTTTCCCTTTTATTTTCCAATATTTAGTCATGCTGCTAGAAATTTTGTATCTCCTATGTAAAAGTGTTAGGACAACCATACTGAAAATGTAGCTACAGTTTGTATGTCCTTGCACATATCATACTGCTCTTAATTTTTATCAAGAAGGCCACATGTAGAACGTCCTTCGTTCCAAGTCCTTTCCCGGTTCCATTGCTCCTGACTCCACTACTTTTTCCAAGCTTCCTTTTCCTCTTTTATTCATGTTTTCCTCACCACCTCTGACTTACCAAATATGGCATTTATTGCAAAGAAGAGAAGGAGATGGAAAAACCAGTTAGAAGAATTTAAGGTTTTCTGGAAACCATTATTACCTTCTATGGAATTTAGTTACTTTTTGGACTATTTTGAGACACTTTCCCAGTTTTCCACACAGAACTTAAGCTTTGGGCCTGAAACTTGACATAGTCAAGAAAAAATTCCACTGTGAATTCCAATCATAAATCCTTTCACCTACTCCAGGAAAATTATGGTAATAAAAATATTTTTCAGTGGAAAGCATTTCACCCCACAGTTGGTGCTTCTACAGATTGAATAATATGTTAAAAGCGCTCTGAAATGAACATGTTTTAATACTGAAAATATTCAAATGAGTAAACCTATTCAGGGAGGTTAAGAGACTTGAGTAAGGTCACACTGTAAGTGGCAGAAATATCATGTGAATCTAGGTCTCTTGAATCAAGTTCAATTCTGTTTTCCACTAACCTACACTGCCTCACTCTTTGATATAGTTAGATTTGCTTTGTTAACAAGGTTGGTGAGCTAACTCATTCATGTCTCATCATCCAAAGTAACCCTTATGTCCCTTTTCTACTCATGTAACAGGAAGCACTCTTCATTTACATTCATTGTTCACTACAAATCTCTGGAAACATGAACCTGGCCTCATCAAAGTTTCTTGAATTATGATAGAAAAATAAACACAGATACATTGCTAGATTCACCAGCGGATCAAGAGTGAGGACAATACAGGTCCATCACCTATAAAGGTTGTTAGGGGAAAAAATAATGGTCAGATGTAAAGAAGGAGTTAGAGCTTTAAACCTTATTTTCTGAAAAATAAAACCAAGTAGAATTAAATACCTTTTAAAAATTCTTAGCATGGATTTCCTTCTTTCCAAATTCTATAATAACCAAAAGAGTTGACTTTCATTCTTTTGACCAATATTTATTAAATATAAGCATAGTTTTAAGGTGTTCTGGGGGCAATTGCAACTCAACACGACAAACCTACTGCAAGAATAAAATTGCCACTCTACAGAATGTCATCTTACCTCTTAAATTTAAAAGACAGGGCATCCTTGGAGGTGCCAGGGGTTAAGTCTCAGCACTAGGAAGCTATCAGCAGCCACTGCAGCATGAGTTCGATCCCTGGCCAGGGAGATTCCCACATGGCGCAGCAGACCCCTCCTGTCTCACCGACTGCTCCCCTCAGCAGTGCATTTCAGTCGATCTGCCTGTTCTGCTCCCCACTCTGTCTCTGGTGAATCCTCTCACCCCACACACACACCTCTGGCCAACACCCCAGCTCTTGTATGCATAAATAAATAAATATTAAAAAATAATTTAAAATTTTAAATTTAAAAGACATAAATACTCAACATAAGTCAGAGAGCTGAGCAGTACGAACTCTAGTGTGCACCACACAGACACCAAACCATAATGGTTGTGCCTGTGTTTGGAAGGTCCTAAAAAAGATGCTGTTATCAAAATGAGATTATTTCTCCAAATGCTGATGATAAAATCAGTTACAAATATGATATATTGTTTTGCTATACAAAATAGGTACGATGGCAGCTTTCTTGCATAAATGAAAGTTGCCCTTAGGTGGAATAAATCATTCTTATTGACGTTAGCAGCTGTGTAGTCAGTAAAGAATTATTGTTGCCATTTCTTGGTGGTATTTATAAACACTTTTATTTTCTAAGTGCTTTACAATCACTTATTGTCTAATTAATATCTAATCATCTGTTTACAAGTAATAATCACACATGTAGTGCCGTTTAATCAAAACTCCAAATGCAGTCACCATCATACTCAAGAATGTTGTGTAAATTTGGATCCCTACTTGATGGGATTTGGGTCCAGACATACGGCTGAAACAGATAACACAACAGAAAAAAAAAGAACAGAGCTTCCTCACTTGGATTTGAGTATAATTTGGATTCACAACTTTTGATTGCCAAATATGTTATCTGAATGGTAGCGGATGAGTAAGAATATAGGTAATTTTCAACACCTAATGGCTCAATTACACACACACACACACACATACACACACACACACACACACACAGAGTTTTCATTTACTTAAGCCACAAAATTGGATGATGGTTTGTAATAAATGTTCAAGACCAGGCATGGACTTGATATTGCAATTGTTAGTCAATATTACCATCTCAGTGATTTTCATGAAAAAGATCAAATATAGCGAGGGTGGTTCAGGGACCTTCAAAATTAATAATCTAACCAGGTTCAAGTCTTGACCAAGCCCTGGCCAGTGCAAACACCTGCCAGTCTTAACTATCCAATGTAAGTGGGTTTACTGCTGTCTCCCCTTGATCTCCCCAAGTATTATTCTCTAAGCAACTATGGAACTCCTGAAAGGATTTTTAAAGCAGGTAAATAATGTGCATACTTATCCAGGTTTCTCACCCAGGATAAATTTTCCTGCAAGCAGAATTGTTGAGTCAGAGTACTAGCATGTTTAAGACTTTAGATACACGTGTCTAATACTGTGATCAAGTTGTCCTCCAGAATAGTTGACCAAATTTACCCTTTTTCCAATACTCCCAGAGACATCTTCTTGGTTATGAATCTGACATAGCCAGTTTTCTTCTTTCTTGCTTTCCCACCAGGCACTTTCCTGGTATAGCAGCTAACACTGCAGGGTCCTAAGGATGGTGTCTGAGACCCCCAGAATGTCATACAATTATGCTTGCTTGGCACATGAATAATCAAAGCCATCTGATGTCCCGATGGATCAACTCATTCGCAACTATTAGTGTAGTCTTTGGATTGTACTAACTGGGGGTTTTTTTGGTAAGATTTATTTTATTTATTTATACATACAAGAAGTGAGGTATAGGCCAAAGGTGTGGGGGTTGAGAGGATTCACCAGAGACAGAGTGGCAGATCTACTGAAAAACACTACTGAGGAGCAAGACAGGCGAGGTCTGCTGTGCCATGTGAGTTAGCTCCCTGGCCAGGGATTGAACTCATGATGCATGCTGCAGTGGCTGGCTATAGCTTGATAGCACTGACACTTTAACCCCTGCACCACCAGGGAGGTCCCTGTACTAACTGGTTTTGAATGACGTGGTCTCAAAGTGAAATCTTCATCTTGCAAAACTGTACTCAGAATCTTTGAAAGCTCAGATATGTGATTTAATCTTCTGTGTTGGTTTCCTCTTGCTGCTATAAAAATTTACTGCAAACTTAGTGACTTAAACCAACACAAGTTTATTAAAGTTCTAGGGTTCAGAAGTCTGAAATCATTCCCAGTGGGCTAATATCAATGTATCAACAGGATTGCATTTCTTCTGAAGGCTCTGGGAAAAATCTGTTTTCTTGTTGTTCCCGGCTTCCAGAACTGTCCCATTATTTAGCTGCTGGACCTCTTGCCTCCATCTTCAAAGTCAGGAACTGCATCGCTCTGGCCTCGGCTTCAGGAGTGGCAGGGCCTTTTCTAATGCTCTTGCCTGCCTTTTCCACGCCAAAGGACCCTAGCAGTTTCATTGGACCCACCTGAAGAATCCCAGCTCCTCCATCCCATCTCCAGATCTTTAAATTACATCTGTCAAATCCCTTTTGCCATGTAAAGAAACACAATCCCAGGTTCTGGAAATTAGAATGTAGACACCTCCAGGGAGCTACCACAACTTCCTTAGCATGAGCTGGACCTGGTATCTGATCTCCAGATTTTATGAATAACACATTGCCTGTGATTGTAATACTCGGTGATTTATGAAACCCCCACTCGGTGTCAGGCACAGGCACTACACCAGCTTTGCCAATAAGAATCGGCGCTTACAGTGGTTAATTTGCCAGAGGTTACAGGTCAATGGCAGAGTTCAGTTTCAAAACCAGATCTGTTGGAGTTCAAAGCCCCCCTCATTGCAAGCTGCCTCTGTAGCTCTTTGTAGCCCATGCCCTGCTCAGTTTGCTCTTAGGAGCCTTTATGTTGGAAGCTTTTATTTAATATGATATTTAATGATACAATATAGCTAGATAAAACCTTGTGTTAAACCTCTGTGGGCTCATATTTGATTCATTCATTAGGTGCCAGGGGTGGGTGTCACATGAAACACACATCCAAGGTGATGTCACCACATCCTCTAATAAATCTTCCAAAGGTAACCTCTGGTGGGTTTTTTTTTTTTAAAGATTTATTTATTTATGCACACAAGCTGGGGTATAGGCCAGAGGCGTGGGGTGGCGAGAGGGTTCACCAGAGACAGAGCAGGGAGAAGAACAGGCAAATTGACCAAAGTACACTGCTGAGGGGAGCAGCACACGAGGCAGGAGAGGCCTGCTGCGCCATGTGGGAGACCACAGCGCAGCGCTTAACTGCTGCGCCACCAGGGAGGCCCACCTCTGGTGGGGTTCTTCCTCTATAATACAAGCAGAAGTAGACTCTCCAGGTTCTCTGTGAGTAAAATGTAGATCTCTGAGTAATATCAGGTGGTGCTGGAAAGAAGTGATCTTTCCAAAGGCCCACTGATAGATCAAATTTCCAGTTCCTGTTCTTGAAAAGAGACAGTCTGGCACTTGCGGGGTGGGGGGTGAATGTAGGTTCACGTCTTTTTTTTTAAGATTTATTTATGCATACAAGAGCTGGGGTGTAGGCCAGAGGTGTGGGGGCCTGAGAGGATTCGCCAGAGACAGAGCTCCCCGGGGAGCAGAACAGGCAGACTGACTGAAACGCACTGCTGAGGGGAGCAGCGGGCAAGACAGAAGAGGTCTGCTGCGCCATGCGGGAAGCTCCCTGGCCAGGAATCAAACTCTTGCTGCAGTGGCTGCTGATAGTTTCATAGTGCAGAGACTTAACCCCTTGTGCCACCAGGGAGGCTCTAGATTCATGTCTTAATGGAGTCTCTCACTCTGTCTTCTCCCCTCACAATGTTCTCAGCCTTGACTAGAATCACTTGTGGAGCTTTCAAAACCACAGAGGCCTGGTTCCCTGCTGGATATTCTGGTCTAACTAGCCTGGGGCACAGCATCAGGACTTTTAAAAATACAGAACCAAAAGAAAAAAAAACCGAAAACTTCAAAACCACTATGGTGAAGTGGGGGTGACGAGAGACTTTAAGAGTTCTGACCCCCACATTATTAGGCTCCCTTTCCCCCAAGAATCTCCATTTTGTTTGCATCAAGAGAAAAAAAATTATTAGCATCTGACTTCCAAGAAACCGGCTATGTAAAAATCTTCGTAAGTCCAATAGCAATCATTTTAAACACCTCGTCTCTGTAAGGGCCAGGTGAGGGGCTCTGCGCAGCGGCTCACTAATGATGCTTGAGAGTAACTGCACAGTCAGTGATCTTGCACAGAAGCCCATACTTGCTACAAGAAGACATTCTCTTGAGCAAGCAAGCCTGGGATAAGCACAGCTTCAAAGAAAAATCACCCTTCATTTCTGCAAAATCGTCTGGATAACCTCACCTCACCATTCAACTGTAGGATCTTCAAAGAAACAAAGCCATTAACATTAAACCATGACAGTCCCCAACACATAAAATACTACCATTGCTCAAGGCATTTTTGGAATAATTGTTTTTTTAAATTTTCATCATTGCAACTTCGAAGGCCACTGGCGAAAATCATTTATTATATAATCAAATCAGAATTTCTGGATTCAAAGAAGTGTTAATTGACATCCTTCACCTGTGAAACTATCAACTGACTTTTTAAAAAAGATTTATTTATTTATGCAGACAAGCTGGGGTACAGGCCAGAGGCGTGGGGCGGCGAGAGGGTTCACCAGAGACAGAGCAGGGAGCAGAACAGGCAGATCAGAAATACACTGCTGAGGGGAGCAGCGGGTGAGGCAGGAGAGGTCTACCGTGCCATGTGGGATTCTCCCTGCCGGGCGTCGAACTCGCATCGCCGCTGCTGACAGCTCCACAATGCAGTGCTCAACTGCTGCGCCACCAGGGAGGCCCACTATCAATTGACTTTTAATGCTTCATATATATCAGAAATTACCCTCTGAGATGTCTGTGCCCTCTGATGATATCCAATAAGAGCAGAGGCCTACTCTGGCAAGAAATTTTCGAAGGGGTAGAAATCTGAAGGAAGGAAGGTAACCCAAAGGCTGTAAAGTCAACCCTCGTAGAGAAGTTCTCCAACTTGAACATGCGCAAGAGTCACCTGGAGAACTTGTTAAACACGGTTTCCTGAGCCACATTCCCAGAGATTCTACTTCAATAGGCCATGGTAGGAGCCATCGATTTGAATTTTGGTCAAGCTCACAGGTATAGCCTGACATCCACATTTTGAATAAAACTGTTGTAAAGCAAAACTGTGAAAATAAAAAATACTTCTGTGAATATGTAAGTTCTAGAGTTCTTTTTAAAAAGGATAGAAATTGTCAAAAGGACTGAGGAGACAAGTTGGAGAGACTCCTGCCAGTGAAAGACGAGAAGTTTAATAAGGGTAAGAAATGCAATGATTGAAGCCCATCAAATGTGTTTAAATTCATAATACTGCCCCCCCCAAAATAAAACCCAAACCACCCCCAAACCAACCAAAAAGCTCATTTATCTTCATTGGAAACTGCAAGGGAACACACATTATTTTGAAAATTGAGAACTAGAATAAAAGAATCAAACATTTATCTTACCATTCCTGTATAAACTCAGGGTGACCAAATAAGTGGGGAGAAGTGTAATCTCGGAGACTGAGTCATGAAGAGGGTATGAAGGTAATGAAGAAAGTGCTGAATTAGACTGTCCCTGTACCTAATGATTGGATCTAGGCTTTGAACTTCAAAGATTGCGAAAAGACAACCCCAAACTTATACTCCTGGTAGACGGACTTGCACCAAGTTTGTCAAGTAAATGGAGTCTGGCTGGGATCACACATTTTCAGCTGAGATCATTTATAGGAAATACAGAAGAGATAAGGACTCAACCCCCCCAGGGATGCAATCAGTGAGATCCAGATTGTAGGAAGCTCAATAGGACAAACCTAGTTCCTTCAACCAAAAAAAAAAAAAAACCTGCAAGAAACCTACGGATTAAACAAGATCTAAAAGACACAATAATCAATTCTAATGTATAAATATATCAGGATGTATTAGAATCCTAATTCGAAACACTAAAACATAACATTTATGAGACAACTAGAAACTTGAACATTTTCTGGAGGCTATGAATTATGAATTGGTTTTCATTTGATACTGTG
Organism: Scalopus aquaticus; assembly: GCA_004024925.1. Lineage (NCBI taxonomy): Eukaryota > Metazoa > Chordata > Mammalia > Eulipotyphla > Talpidae > Scalopus > Scalopus aquaticus. Next base: position 31,047 of record PVIJ01003247.1, read on the forward strand.
TTTACCATTATCATGAAATGTACCATTTATCAGAAAACTTTATTTTAGAAACATATACTGAAGTATTTGCTGATGAAATATGTTATGTGGGTATAGGGCGTGGATAAGGCTCTAGATCTGTGGTTCTCAGGTGGGTGCAATTTTGCCCTCCCAGCCACATTTAGCAATGGCTGGTGACATTTTTCGTTGTCACCTCTTGGGGGGTGGTGCTCACGGCATTTAGTGGGGCGAGGTTATGGATGCTGCTGAATGCCCTACAATGCCCAGCAACAGTGCTCCCCATGGGGAAACGCTCTGCCCTGGTGCCCTCACTGCCGTTAACGTGTCCACATCTATCACACCAACCAAATTTTGAGTCGCAGCCATCTGAGTGTAGACAGAACGCCCGTGGTCTTCCGAAGGTGAGGGGTGGGAGGCCTGTCAGGAGCTGCTCCAAGGCCATCTTCCACTCTCCTTCCTGTCTTCTGGAGGGACTTTCATGAGGCAGTTTCTAGCCCCCTCCTGCGTTCTGTTGAGGTAGGGGGTTCCCTGCCCGGCCTCCTTCAGCCCATAGAGCTGCAGAACAGAAAGCCAGTGAGTGGCCCTCTGCTCTGGTCTCCTCAGCAACTGTGGAGTCAAGGTCACGGTGACTCTGTTTCCGTGGGAGTTGAGGTCATCCTGCCTCCTTTGCTTCCCTGCTGTTCTTTTTTTTTTTTGTAGAATGAGGACTCACGAAGCTGGCAATCTTGGCTACATTTCTTTCACTGAGTTATGTCATGAACCAAATCCAAAAGCGACTCAGTGTACTTTCACCAGATGAGACTGTCAGACCTTGACTTTCATTTTGTCTTGTGTGTGTACTGGACACATATAACAAACAATTATCCAGCTCCAAATGTCAAAATGCCAAGGTTGAGATGTTCTAGATGAAACGAGATTGGTCACGACTTGACTCTAGGTAGACGCGGAGAGCATGAACGGCACAAATGGGAAGATTTGCTTGTGTCTGATTTTGCATGTTTGAAACTCTCCGGAGTAAAAGTTGTATTTTTGAAAAAGATAAAAAAAATCGGTCACCTTGCTTTATGAGTTGCCCAGCATTTAAGGGCATCTGCTGAGGTAATACGCCTAAATGCACAAGCTTCGAGGTCACACTTGTAACTCTACTACGAAATACCAACTGTGTTCTTGAGCAAATTACTTTAACCTTTTTAAGCCACAATTTCCTCACCAATCAAATGAGGCTAGTAATGTCTCTGAGTGTTTTGTAGTGATTAAATATAAGTAAATTGTTTAGCTGAGTTAGTGGTCAAACAAATACCTTTTAAAAATACCTTTATTGGACCTTCTTCCTTCATTTTTTTGTCTGCTGCTCTGCAACACAGAAATGCCAACAGCCCTTCTTGTTATCTGGACAAATCATTTAGAGCCAGTTTATTTCCTTTCAAATAATTCCCTGGAAAGTGCAGAAGGCCCTGGTATGAAATGTTTGGTTTTAAAACAGCAAACCCTGGGCCTCTCTGGTGGTGCAGGGGTTAAAGTCTCAGTGCTATCAAGCTATCACCAGCCAGCCATTATGGCATGAGTTCTATGCCCAGCTGGGGGATTCCCACATGGCGCAACAGACCTCTCCTGTCTCGCCCACTGCTCCCCTCAAGCAGTGGATTTCAGCCAATCCGCCTGTTCTGCTCCCCACTCTGTCTCTGGTGAATCCTCTCACCCCCCACACCTCTGACCTACACCCCAGTTCTTGTATGCATAAATACATAAATAAATAAAATAAATCTCAAAAAAAATAAACAGCAAACTCTGGAGGGACCAGGGGATGGGGAGCGAGGAGAAAGCCTGTGGTTAGTGCAGTGGTTCCCAGTGAGGGCGCTTTTGCTGCACAGGGGGCATTTAACAATGTCCGGAGGCATTCTTGGTGCGGAGAGGGAAGTGTGTCACTGGCATCTACTGGTTAGAGGTCAAGAATGCTGCTGAACATCCGACTGTATACACAAGTCTGCTCCCTAAAACAAAGAATTGATGACAATTCCTATGCTGACAAAATATCAGCAGTGCCATGGTTGCGGAACCCCAGGCTAATGTGACCAAAACTCCTTGATGAAGCTTTTCTTGGATAATTAACTTTGCCTTTCTTTGTTCTTCTTATCCAACACATACAGGTTATTAAAGGCATGCTCAGGAGAAATCATTCAAAATGTGATTACTCTAGCTCTGCAGCTCTAATTTGTTATTCATTTTTTATGAGAAAAAAATCCGAGTAGTGTTCTGATTTTATTGCCTTTGAGTTTCAAATACCAAACTCGAAGCAGGCACTGATTACCTTGTTAGTTAATAGACTGCGAAGGCAGGGCTTCGCTTTATCAGCTAGTGGGAAGGATGTGCCATTGCCCCGTGGCTCAGTAGTCTTCATTCCCTCTGCTAGGCCAGTGGGGGGTGGGAGACTGGGACGAAGTGGATTCCGACACTGCTCCCCAAACAGATATCTTTCTCTTGTTCAAATAGCTGATCTCGGTTTACATGACACCTGCCTACCATTGCTACAATTAAATAGAAAACTTTATGGGTAATATGCCCACACGCCCTTTCTAGTCAGGATTCTTGAGGTCAAGGCCACAGCGCCACAGGCACTGAAGGGAGGAGTTAGGTAAATTGTGGTAACTGTGTATTCAATTGGCAAAAAATAGTAAATCCATTTCTGTGCGATGTGTATTTTGGGGGATATTATGAGAAGGTAAAAAGGGGGGAAAGCCACACAGGCTGTGATGTGGTTCCTATTTCTCTCCCTCACCCTACCCACTCCATCTATGAAATCTACCCCACCCCACAGCCCAAGAAATGGGGCTGGGACGCCGGATTAAGGGGGCCACGCCATGGTCTGTGCAATGGGGTCTGAGATCCTGACAGCCCCTCTTTCGGGAATTAGGACCATGAAATGGAGACTGAGTGGGGCAGGCACTGAGCTGTGGGCAGAGTAATAAAGCTGTCCCAAACGACCCCTTTGTAGGCTTCTCAAGCTGCTCTGGTTCCTGTCCCTGCTTAGGTCTGCTTTTTGACTGTGGATCCCATAGTCCTTTGCCTTCTGCCTTACTGAAAAAGCTAGCTGAAGTGGGTACTATTACTTGAAACCCAAAAACCTATATCTGAGACTCATCTTTGCCCTAAGACAGGGTTTCTCAATGATATTGTTATTGACATTTTGGGCCAGATAATTCTTCAATATGGGGATGGGGGGGCTGTCCTGAGCATTGCAGAATGTTTAGCAGCACCCCTGGTCTCTGTTCACCAGATGCCGGCAGCACTCTCCGCCTCCAAGTTGTGACAATCAAACTGTGTCAAGACACTGCAAAATAACCCTTAGGGGGAAAAAAATTTCCCCCAGTGAAGAACCGCTGCTCTAATAGATCCTCCTGAGCAGCTAAGAAACACTTACATGCGCAGATAACTCGGTTTTAGTGGCGTGGTAGAGACGGGAGCTGAGATGAGTACAGAGCCTCAACGACAGATAAGCCTAAGGCAAGGAGTGAAGCTGAGAGCTGTCAACAGGGAAAGGCCAAGTAACAGCCATTTGCACTTCACACCTGGAAGGGTCAAGGGAGGACACCAGCCCACAGGGACCAGCTGGCAGTAAACTGGCTCTAGACACAACACACTTTTGATACTTTCATGTGACCTCACAATTCCTTTTGTGTTATTATATCAAATTGTTTATCTCAGAATGTTACCAGATTCTCATTTGTAACCTTAATATTTTTTCTCATGACTAACCACCCAAGCTTGGGAAGATCAGTTCACACCCCCAAGGTCTATCGGCTTTACTTACATCAAGCTCAAGTCACTCAGGCCAGCCCCTGTCTCTACGACGCAACTAAGACTGAGTTATCTGTCCATGTAAGTGTTTCTTAGCTGCACAGGAGGATCTTTTAGAGCAATGGTTCTTCACTAGGGGAGATTTTTTCCCCCAAAGGATTATTTTGCAGTGTCTTTTTAAAAAAAGATTTATTTATTTATGCATACAAGCTGGGGTGTAGGGCAGAGGTGTATTTGGGGTGTGTGTGAGAGGATTCCCCAGAGACAGAACAGAACTGGTGGAGCTACTGAAATACACTGCTGCGGGGAGCAGCAGACGAGACAGGAGAGGTCTGCTGCGCTGTGTGGGTCAGCTCCCTGGCCGGGGATCGAACTCGTGTTGCTGAGGCTGTGGATAACTTCATAGCTTCATAGTGTTGTGACCTAACCCATTGCGCTACCAAGGAGGCCTTCTTTTGCGGTGTCTTGACACAGTTTGATTGTCACAACTTGGAGGCGGAGAGTGCTGCCGGCATCTGGTGAACAGAGACCAGGGGTGCTGCTAAACATTCTGCAATGCTCAGGACAGCCCCCCCCATCCCCATATTGAAGAATTATCTGGCCCAAAATGTCAATAACAATATCATTGAGAAACCCTGTTCTAGAGCAAAGATGAGTCAAGACAAACAATTCAAAATGGGGAAAAGATTTGAATAGACATCTCTCCAGTGAAGATATACAAATGTCAACAAACATATGAAAAATGCTGAACATCGTTAGCTTGTTGGGAAATGCAAATCAAACCCACAGTGAGATACCATGTCACATGTATCAGAATGGCTATATTAAAAAAATAAATATTGGCAAGGGTATGGATAAGTTGGCTCCCTCATACTCTGCTGGTGGGAGTGTAAAATGTTGGCCTCTTTGGAGAACAACTTGGCAGTTTCTCAAAAAATTAAAAATGAAATTACTAGGTGACCCAGCAATTCCACTCCTAGGTATACACTTGGGAAAATTGAAAACATGTATCTATAAAATACATGCCATGATGTTTTTTATGTCCACTGACTGACAAATGGAGAAACAAATTGTGGTATTTCCATACAATGAAATATTATATAGCCATAAAAGGAAAGAAGTACTGATGATATATGCAACAACATGAATGAAAGTTGACAAAACATTATGCTAAGTAAAAGAAGTCAGACACAAAAGTCCATATAGCGCATGATTCCATTTCTGTGAAATGTCCAGGACAGGCAAATCTATATGGATAAAAGTAGATAAGTGGTTACATGGTACTGGGGTAGATTCTAGGAGGATTTGGGGTGGAGAGTCTCATAAACAGTGATCACACACCATCTTTGTTATTATTAATAATAATGTCAATCTATTTAGAGGCTGTATCAAGTTGAAGTTGGTCTGCCCAACATTGATGCATGTCTCAAAGGCTGGGTTGAAACTCACTAATTTTCCTGGATCACGTAGAGATGACCTTAGATGGACAAACTAGGGACTTTCTCTGAGCAAGGAGGATATTGAAGAGCAAGTTAAACTCCTTCAGTCATTCAGCAAACACAAAGCATCTACAGTATCTCAGGAGCAATGCACCCAAGACAAATCTGAGTGTCTCCATTCTCAAAGAATATATAGAGCAAGAATAAACATACAGCAAACTCCTTAAGATTGATCATTTTTTTAGTAAATATGATGGAACTTTAAAAAATTTTAATTATGCTTTGCTTTCCAAAAGAATTATCATTTAAATTCTTCTGTACTTTATGCCTTGAACTAAAAAGACAGGCTTGAAATAAGTGTTATTTTTCTTTTTCTCCTGGGTTATTCTTTCCAATTTTTGAACTTCCTTTTCTTCTGTGTATGTGTGTCAGAAAGAGAGGCATGGGGGTTTGTAGTTCATGGAAAAGCAAAGAGAACTTTAAAATGCTCTAATGCCTGAGGTGAGAGAGAAATAAAGAGCATTTTTATACTATGAGGATTCATTGTGAGAATGGGACAAGATTAGTATTATGCCTGTCCTTGTATGTACTTTACTCCACAGTGTTTGAGAGCTGACCCCAAGTCCCTGAGAATAAAGGACAAGCATAAGAGAAGCAATACGATTCCTTTTCTTCTCACAGTTCCTAGCACTGGAAAGACCAGAAAAACCCCTGTTTTTACCGGACACTCCTTAGCCTAGCATCTGGTAGGAAATAATATGGTTAGCCTAGTTCTTTCTAGTGACCCTTCTATTTCTAAACTTAATGTAAAATCATCTTGTAGTACTGACTTATCTTCCTCTCTTCACACATCGTTTTGCATGCTAATTGAGTCATTTCCATGAGCAGGGATGATTCCAGCTTGCGGCAGAGCAGGCTTACCTTAGAGGACCACAGTGGGTGGGACTGAAGCTAGAGGCTAGGAAAAGACGAATGTCCTCCCTGACCCAGAGCCACATGTACCTGGGATGGAGCATGGGCTCAACCTGTCAATTTGCAGATGACAACCTCCAGCGGAGCAGCCTAGGGCAACGATCCCACCTTTGCTAATTGGGTCAAAAGGACACGTGACTCGTGGATCTGGCTACCAAATAGTTTCCAAAAGGAGGTAAAGATTGCTCAGTTAGCTGAAGGCTGGGCAAATACATGCCTGTTCCTGAAATATTAAGATCATGTGCAGGAATTACAGAGAGATGAGTGGAAAGAAGGCTTAATTATGTTTTGGAATTAAAAATTAAAAACCATAATATCTACTTTCCCTATAAGTGGTTTTAAAAAATGCTCAGATACCTACACTTCATAAATCTGGAGGGTTTCAAATGGTTTAATCCCCTTCAAATAAAGACTAAGTATTCAACATACACTTATATTGTTCCTATTCATTTTTCTTTCTTAGGACTTACAGTCTAGAAATTTTCCTCAAAGGAGACAAGGATGTAACAAATCCTGTTTTTTGAGGTTTATTCCTAAATTGAGGAACTGACTTTTGTTTTGCTGAAAAGGCATTTGTGTTTGGAGTGCCCAGTCCAAACAGGCTGTAAGAAACCACCTCAGGGCCTCCCTGGTGGCGCAGCGGTTGAGCGCTGCGCTGTGGCGCTGTCGGCAGCGGCGACGCGAGT